>JAMXBD010002982.1:0-148268 GCA_024138025.1 Combretum micranthum
CAATACTTGACTTTACTTTTTATGCTCTTATAATTTTATCTTATTTGTTGTTTTTTATTATATTTCTCATAGTTACATATTCTCATTCATGCATGGATATGTGTTATGGTCTCAATCATAATAGAAATGAGTTTTCTTAATAATTAAAATAAGAATAAATAGAACTCTCTTTAAAAATAATTTTGTCACATATAAAAAATTATTTTCCTTAAAGACTTGAAGTTTTATCCTAATAAATATTTTCTAAAGTTAGATAAGATTAGCTCAATTTTAGTAATAATACTATATGGTATTTTATCAATGAAAACAAAGTTATCAAACTCTCTTTTAAACCAATGAAATAAAGAAAAATTCCTTAAACTTAATTCTTTGTTCAAACAAAGGTTTTCTTAAACTCATATGTAAAGCTTTCATCAAAGATTTAGATAAGTTTTACAAGATTATCAGGGAATAACGTTTCTATGGATAAGTTTTACTTAGGAAATAAAAATAATAAATAACTTATAAAATTATTGATATTATTGTAAAGTAGATCTAACTTTAGGAATGCTTCAAAACATATAACCATGAAATATTTAGAAAAACTATGTTTTCCAAACCACTAGAAATAAAGTTATGGGGATCTTAAAAGATTAAGATTTCTTTTTGAAAATTTATTATTCTCAATAACTAAGAAATGGAGTTAAAGGAGGAAATACTCACTTATGATAATTTAGGAAATTTCTTTAAAACAAAACTAATTTCTTTTCAAGTCTTAAGCTTATCCCACTTTTAAGACATATGTTTTACAAAATCATTATTGAGACAACACCACTAATTCATGCATATGGTTTGAGTCTATATATATTCAATGGATTTTTTAAACCATACAAAATATCTACATTTTTGTACAAAAGTCCTTGAATGAAAAAGTTTGAAAACTCTATTTTGAAATTCGTATCAAATCTGTACGTTACTATTTCGAGACCCAAATAACTTCTTTTAATAAAAATAACCTTAGAAATAGATAGATCTTTCAAGTAGGTAGAAATCGATATATAATACACGGAATTCCGAGTTAAAATGAGCAAGTTATGGCCATTTTAAGTTGGGATTTCCATTTCATACGATTTTACGAATTCAATAAGATAGAATTATAAAGTTTGAATAGATCTTGGATGAAATACTCATGTCAGGTATTTCTTTTGTTTAGGTGTCAAGGACCAAGATCTTCTCTTCCCCGAGGATTACTTCGACTCCTAGATCGCTATGGACGAGTGAGTTTCCTTTATGCTTATGTATTCGCGCATGTGCTTGTAGAATAGAGCACTAGATGTTAGGAAAAGATAAAATTGATATGCATGTGGGATATCATGGGAATTATGTATGTGAATCGTCGTGTGCGAACAATGAATAATAAGTATATCGGAACTCGATTTGTGATTGATATAAATGTTTCCATGTATGTATTATTATGTGTGCAAATATTGTTTGATCGCTTTAAATGATTTAATGTCATATTGAAATCTCCATATAATAAATTGCTCATGCATATCACTTAGAATATCATTTCGAAATTTTGCTACTACTCCTTAGCGTGGGATCGGAAAGGTAAGCTGCCTTGCTACAACCTTGAGATTTTAGGACATTCAGGGAATATGATCTTAAGTTGCAGCCAAGCCGGATCGATCGCTTTGGGTAAGGAAAGCCTGGGGACTAGTAGTACAGTTCGTTGGAACCCCATGACACGCAGAGCTTTAAAAAGGTCATTTGGGACCCATTTCAAAGCATTCCCTAACCACCGATGGAGAGGTAAATCCATCATACATACGAAACCAAATAGTCGTATGTAATGTTTGATCATATGGTTGTTACATTTCATATGCTTGATTAATAAACTTGGTTGATTGTTTATTATGAGTACTTTTGCGTAAGGAATATATCACTAAGCTAGTTATGCTTATACTCCTATAGACTTTTGATATTGCAAGATTATCTTTTGCACTCGAGACCACCTTGATCCCCGGGTAGAATCCTTATTTTGAGAAGCTTTCGGAGGAATTCTATTTTGAAGTCATAGAGTAGATTTCTTCTAAAATCTTCTAGCTTTAGTTATTTTATCTTTAGTAGAACCATGTTGTTATGAATTTATCGAGGGAACGCCCCTTAAAAGCTGTAAGACTTTATGTTTCTATGAATTATATTAAGTGTTATTTTGTATGTTCCACTGCCAATATCTTAAAATGCATTACTTCATCGGTCTCCTTTTGATATGAATGTACGCCTTGTACAGATATGGAAGCTTTTGAGTGACCAAGGTAGTCATTCTTAAGTTTTAATATTGCGTACAGCGAGCTGTCACGTTTAGGGTACCCGTTGGGGCTGACAAAATGCCTTAGATTTTTGTCTTATGTACATAAAGGATTTGTAGTAGCATAATAATAGTAGAAAAATGTTAGAAAGTCTAATATCTATTTTAGTTTCAACGAAAATGGTTTTTGGAAATTTGGATCTAAAAAGAACCCTATTTAGAAAAGCTATTTTCCAACTTCAAAATGAGTATTTTACATTAAATATGAAGGGCTTAGGGAATAGGTAACATAAAGGAATGGTTTTGATGAATAAAGCCTAGATCTACTAAGAGATATTTTCACAACAAGACAAGTTTACAAAAGTTATGTTAGCATTATGTTTCAACCCCAACAACAAACTTAAAATTCGTAATAGGGAAAGGTTGATATGTGAACACCTATTTTTCAACCCTAAAACAAGAGTTTTATTAAAGAAATGAAAACCTTAAGGAGTAGGTTTGATTAGGAACTAATTTTAGAAAGATTAAATGAGTTTTACACAAGAAATAACCTCAAATATAAATTTCAAAATTCGAATTTAGAAATGACCTCTATTTGAACACTTATTTCCAAACGCAAAAATGAGGATTTTAATAGAAAAATAGAAACCTTAGGGGATACATGTAATAAAGACCTAATTTTGACAAGTATAAGCGAATGTCATCAAGGTATAATCCTAAAACAAGGAAAGGTTTCAAAATATAGATTAAACAATGTTTTCATTCCTTAGAATTTTGTAAAATTCATAACTAGGTAGAACCCCCATTTAAATATCTATTTTCCAACTTCAAAATGAAGAACTTTATTAAAATAATGAGAGTGTTAGGCATATAGGTCACTAAGGTTGTATTTTAATAAAAACAACTGTGATTTAGCAAGAAATAAAACTAGTTTTCTTAAGTCAAGTGATTTCAAAGGTTTTGCAAAGCAAAAGTTTTCCAAAAGAATTCTTGTTATCAAATGTCATTATGAATATACATATAGATAGCTCATCTCATGACATTCATGATAATAACTTGTAGATATTGCATGTATATATAATACACTTGGTAGAAACAAAGCTAAGAAAATAGTATCTTTTACATCGTATGAAGCATTGTCTAAGTACATGAGGAAATTGATTGATCAACACCCATGAATCATGCATGATATTGAGTTATTTATGTATATGAAAGAGCCTTTCAAGATATAATGATAGCTAAATATCTATCAAAGCTTTGGAATGATACTAGGATTGAAATTAGAATTTGATTTATGGGTTAGGAATCTCATATAGCATTTTGTACCCTACTGTTCATGGACCAAACGACCTTTGTTGATGGAAATAAATTTAGAAATAGATAGCTCTCGTCGAATAGGTAGAAATCGGTATATAATATGCAAAATTCCAAGTTTAAATGATCAAGTTATGACTGTTTTAAATTGGAATTTCCTTTTAGACGAACTTGTTAGTAGAATTTATAAGTTTCATTTAAGTGGATAGACTAGACCTTAGACCTTCCCGATGATTATTATGATTAAGTGGATTTTCGCGCCATAGCAAAGTGAGTTCACTTTCCTTAAATTACATGCTTGTTGTTGGTTTCTCTCAATCAAGGATTTTGATGATAACAAAAGTAATGAAATAACGATTATCTTAAGTTATGTTTTGTCAGAAAGTTATCCAGAAAGTTTATTCAAGAGGATTCGAATTTTTTTAACAAATAGCAGAAGGTTTAGCAGAAGGAAAAATGAATAGTCAGAAGCTTCGGCAGAAGGAACGTTAGTTATGAACAAGTAAACAGATAAAAGACAGAAGGAATGTCAGAAGGTATGATATGAAGAAAAACATGTTATTTGATATGATGAAGACCTAGCTCCAATGATTGAATATATTTGGGAAATATATTTAATCTGTTTCACAAAAGTTGGTTCATAATCCACAGGGTATTATTATTTTATTTAAACTAAAATAATTTGAGAAAATCTAAGTGATTTGAAAATTAAATTGGAATAAGATTATACAAATAATGTTCGAATTTTTAATACATATACAAGATTTCAGGAGCTTGTCGAAATCAGTTGAATTTCAAAACTTATGAACCAGGAAATTCGAAAAATAAATATTTCAGACGTGATATTTTGAACAGATTCAAGACGTGATTAACAAGAAGAATATTTGAATTTGTTTGTTTTGAGATTTTTATGCAAGATCTGAAGTTATCTCAATCTCAAGGAAGCCTATCAGATGTTCAAATATTCAAATACAAGTGCAGATAGACTTGAAGAGATTTTGTATTCGAAATATCAGGAATCATATCTTTAATTTTGCGAAAGATCAGGAAATGAAGTTTATCTGGAACGAGCAGATTGTTTTCAATTGTCGAGAGAACAATTATATACGAACAACTTCAAAACAGAAAGAAGCACACAAGAAGAAAGAAAACGAAAATTCAAAAGCATTCAAGAGCGAAATTACTGTCATATTCTTTATTGTTCATTTGGATTGATCAAAAACATCGAGGATCTTTACTATATTTTCCTCAGATTTTGCTGAATTATTTTTGAGTGATTGTGAGTTGCAAGTAGGCTCAGTAGATTGGTTGTTAAGAGAATCAAGCTGAGTGAATTGTGAACTTCTTGTAACTATTCTTATTGATTGGATTAGTGGAACAAAACCGGTGTGGATTACCGTGACCCTGGCTTGGAGCTGGAAGAGAGGATTGACGCTCAAGGCGGAACCTCTATAATTCGTTTTGCATTTCTCTCTTACTCATCTCTCTTTAATTAGTGCAATTTTAATTTGTTTTATTGCATTTGTTTCGGTCAGAAGGTCAATCAGAGAGTATTGTTCTTATTGTTCTGAGTCAGAGAGTTGGTCAGAAGTTCCGAGAAGAAAGTTTTCAAACTTGAGTTTACATTTCGTGAGATTATTTATATAGGATTATTTTGATTTATTTTTTAAAGAAGTTATACATCAAATTCATTTATTTTATAAAGTTCAAAAGCCATTTTAGTAGTATAACCAAGTGTGAAAATTTGTATAAAATTTTCAAAACAAAGTATTATAACCAATTCACCCCCCCTCTTGGTTATCATTTCGGGACCAACAATTGGTATCAGAGCGGTTCTCATCTATTTTTGAGTGATCTTTTCAAATGGCTGATAATAACATTGCTATCAATCGAGCTCCATATTTTGATGGAACAAATTATCTATATTGGAAAATGCGCATGTCTACCTACATAAAGGCTAATGATTATGCATCTTGGCAGGTGATTTCTTTTGGAGACACACAAGTGGTTATGAATGAAGATGGCAGTTTTACTGATGAACATTGAAGCACATTGAGAAAAACAATAAGGCTAAGAATCTCTTACTCACTACTATAGCTCCTTCTGAATTCTATTTAATTTCTTCTTGTGAACTGCAAAAGAAATTTGGGATACATATCCAACACTTATGAAGGAACTAATACTATTAAGGAAACAAAGATTAATTCTTTGTTGCAACAATATGAGTTATTTAAGATCAAACCTGAAGAGAAAATAAAGAAGCTTTTAATCGTTTTACTGCTATAACTAATGAACTAACTTCTCTTGGAAAGAAAATGGATGATTCTGATTTAGTCAGGAAATACTCAGAATATTGCCAAAGTCATGGGATGCTAAAAAGACAGCAATTGAAGAAGCCCAAGACCTGAACAAGCTAACTCTTAGTCAACTAAGGAGAAACTATTAGCTTATGAGTCACACATTAACACAACTGAAGAAGCCGAAGGAAGCTCAAGAGCAATAGCTTTCAAAGCAAGGAAAATCACAAATGATGAAATGATTCCGATGATGACAACATGGAGGAAAACATTGGATGTTGCAAGAAGATTGAGCAAGTTTTCAAAGGTAAGAAATATAATAATTTCAATAAAACTAACAAAGCAAGTGCAGGAAAGAATTACAAAGAAAAAGAAGAAAAGAAAGAAAAGAAGGAACTCGTGTGTTACGAATGCAAACAACCTGGTCACATCAAATACGAATGTCCTGTATTGAAAAAGAAAATGAAAAAATTCAAGAAGAAAAGCCGTGCTATGATGGCGACATGGAGTGACCTTGATGAATCAGAAGGTGAATCAGAAGATACAAGTGACAATGAAGAAGAAGCAAATTTGTGCTTGATGGCTGCATCTGAGGTACATTCTGATTCCGAAGAAGATATAAATGAAAACGACATTTATTCCGAAATGAAGAAGTTACTTAAAGCATTAAAAAGGGCAGATGTAAAAATCACGAAATTAGAAGTAGAAAATAAAGCTCTTAAGAATGAAAAGGATGTTTTGCGTCAAACTAATAAACTTCTTATTGATGAAAATGATATTTTGAAAAATGAAATGAGAAGTTGTTTGTGAAAACTGACGGTGTCAAAAAGGAAAATGAAGTTTTGAAAACCGAAATTAAAGAATTAAAAGGAAGGGTTGAAGATCTTTCTCAATCGATAAAGAACACGTTCAACAAATTTAATGAAAGTGATAAGAAGTTGAACATGTTAATTGGGAATCAAAGACCACCTTTTATCAAACATGGGTTAGGATATGAATCTGAAAATTCATCAAACAATATGAAAAAGACGATTTTTGTGAAAGAAAACAAACCAACGAATAATCAAGCTGCTGTCCATAACGAGAAAAGCAAGAACAGTAACAGCAGAAGGACATCAGAAGGTATGTTCAACCAAGCTATCCAAAGAAGATACACCAGAAGGTACAGGTATGCTTATAATGATTATCCGACACATTATAATTATAAAAGAGGAAATCAAAGGTATTATCAACAACCATATGCATGTTCATTTTGTAATAAAGTAGGTCATATTGAAAAATATTGTTTCTATAAAAGAAACAAGCTCAGTTCATATCAAGTTAAGAAGCAAGATAAAACGAGCTTGACTTATCAAGGACCCAAGTTTGTTTGGGTTCCTAAAAGGTTTAATTACCTTATTTTTTATTGCAGGAACAAGGAGCAAAAATAAAAGGAACATGGTACTTGGACAGTGGATGTTCAGGTCATATGACAGGAGATCCTACCTTGTTCACTAGCATAGTTTGGAAAGAAAAAGGGTATGTAAGATTTGGTGATATAGCCGTGGTAAAATCATTGGAACAGGTACAATTGGTTATCCCCCATATATGATTGAAAATGTTTCATTAGTTAAAGGATTAAAACACAATCTATTAAGTATAAGTCAATTATGTGACAAAGGATATCAAATGAACTTTGAGAAAAACAAATGTTTGCATATAATTCTGATGGAATTAAATTGTTTGAAGGATATAGAAAAAGAAATGTATATTTAATTACTCCATCTGATATGAATGTTGAATGTTGTTTTTTGACTATGAATGATAATTTATGTATGGCACAAAAAATTAGGACATGTGAATTTCAATCATTTGGAAAAATTATCTAAAAAGATATTGTTGTTGGTTTACCTAAAATCAATATAAAGCATGATGTTAAGTGTTCAACTTGTTTAAAGAACAAAATGGTCTCAATTTCACACAAAAGTATAAATTTGATACAACTAAAAGACCACTTGAACTTTTACATCTTGACTTATTTGGACCCACTAGAACATTGAGTCTAGGAGGAAGCAAATATGGTCTTGTAATAGTGGATGATTTTTCAAGATATACATGGGTATTCTTTTTAAAACATAAATCAGAAACTTTTGAGATTTTTCAAAGATTTGCTAAACAAATACAAAATGAAAAAGGTTTTTCCATTGTTTCTTTAAGAACTGATCATGGAACAGAATTTGATAATGCATCATTTATATCATTTTGTGAGGAAATGGAATACAACATAATTTCTCTGCTCCATATACACCGCAACAAAATGGAGTAGTTGAAAGAAAGAATAGAACAATTCAAGAAATGACACGTTCTATGTTGAATGAAAGTAATATAGCTAAACATTTTTGGGCTGAAGCTGTAGCAACTGCATGTTATATCATGAATAGAGTATACATTAGACCTCATACTACAAAAACATCTTATGAATTATTTCGTGGTAGAAAACCATCTGTTTCATATTTCATGTGTTTGGTTGTACATGTTATGTGAAAAAGAATATACATAACCTTGGAAAATTTGATGAAAGATCAGATGAAGCAATTTTTCTTGGATATTCACAACATAGTAAAGCATATCGTGTGTTTAACAAAACAACAAAAATAGTTGAAGAATCTATAAATGTAAGATTTATTGACATAAAAGATGATTTTGATGATGATGATGTTTTTACTTTTGAGAATAAAACTAATATGTAAATGAGAAGAAGGTTGATACAGCTGATATACATAATTATGAAATCTTACAAAAATCTGCTGAGGCAGAAGGTAAGGCAGAAGGTCAGACAGACAGTCAGACAGAAGGTAAGACAGAAAATAAGACAGAAGGTAAGCAAAAGTTAATTTTGATACTCCTGAAAGTTCAAAGAATTGGAAATATAAATCTCTCATCCATCAAGTTTAATTATTGGTATATTGAATGTGGAACTAGAACTAGATCTAAATTACAAGAGCTTGAAAATCATTTTGCTTTGATATCTGAAATAGAACCAAATAACATAGATGAAGCATTGATGATGAAAATTGGATAAATGCTATGCATGAGGAATTAAATCAATTCCAAAGAAATAATGTTTGGAATTTAGTCCCTAGACCTGAAGATAAATCAATTATAGGAACTAAATGGGTATATAAAAATAAATTAGATGAAAATGGTAAAATTGTTAGAAATAAAGCAAGACTTGTAGCTAAAGGATATTCTCAAGAAGAAGGGATAGATTATGATGAAACTTATGCACCTAGCTAGATTAGAAGCAATAAGGTTATTACTTGCTTATGCTTGTTATAAA
Organism: Combretum micranthum; assembly: GCA_024138025.1. Classification (NCBI taxonomy): domain Eukaryota; kingdom Viridiplantae; phylum Streptophyta; class Magnoliopsida; order Myrtales; family Combretaceae; genus Combretum; species Combretum micranthum. The sequence goes on from JAMXBD010002982.1 coordinate 9,221, forward strand.
GATTTCAAATTATATCAAATGGATGTAAAGAGTGCATTTTTGAATGGTTATATTAAAGAGGAAGTATATGTTGAACAACCACCAGGATTTGAGATCATGTTTTCAAATTAAGAAAGCTTTATATGGTTTAAAACAAGCACCAAGAGCATGGTATGAGAGACTTAGTGAATATCTCATAACAAGTGGATATCAAAGAGGTGCTATTGACACAACTTTATTTTTGAAATATTACAATGATGATATAATTGTTGTGCAAATATATGTTGATGACATAATTTTGGATCTACTAATGAAAAATATTGTCAAGAATTTGCAAAGCTTATGCAGGCTGAATTTGAAATGTCCATGATGGGAGAATTAAATTTCTTTTTGGGATTACAAATCAAGCAAACAAAAGATGGAATCTTCATTCATCAAGAAAAATATATCAAACAAATTCTGAAAAAGTTTGGATTTGAGAACTCAAAGGAAGCTGCTACACCAATGAGTTCATCTATAAGGTTAGATGCTGATTCTAAAGGTAAGAAAATCAATGAAAAACTTTATAGAAGCTTAATTGGTTCTTTGTTGTATTTGACTGCATCTAGGCCAGATATATTGTTTTCTGTGTGTATTTGTGCAAGATTTCAAAGTAGTCCTACTGAAACTCATTTAAAAGCTGTTAAAAGAATTTTTAAGTATATTGCTGGTACTGCAAAATTAGGAATTTGGTATCCTAAAAATGAAAATTTTGAATTAATAGGATATTCAGATGCTGATTATGCAGGATGTAAATTGATAGAAAAAGTACTTCTGGAACTTGTCAATTTTTGGGAAATAAATTAATTTCTTGGTCTTCCAAGAAACAAAATTCAGTTGCTTTATCTACAGCAGAAGCTGAATATGTCTCAATTGGAAATTGTTGTGCACAAATTCTTTGGATAAAACAACAATTACAAGATTTTGGTTTGAATTATAAAAATATTTCAATAAAATGTGATAATACTAGTGCAATTAATTTAACAAAAAATCCTGTGCATCATTCTAGATCTAAGCATATAGAAATTAGACATCATTTTATTAGAGATCATGTACAAAATGGCAACATATGTATTGAATTTGTTCAACTGAAAATCAATATGCTGATATTTTTACAAAACCTTTGGATAAAATAAGATTTGAATTTCTCAGAAATGAAGTTGGAATGTGTTTTCCTTTTTAAATTTACTTTATAAAATAATAATACATAACAAGTGGTTTTTATATATAAACGATTTTAAAATAAAATAAAAATAAAAAATAGGGAATAATTCAATATGGGCGGCATTTTTTTTAGACTCTTCGTATCCCACAATACACTTCTTTTTCTTCAAAAACAATTCTCTTTCTTTCTTTCTGACATATCAAACCCTCTCCAAATCGAAACCCTAAACAATGGCAAGAAAATCCTCACGTCTCCTCTCAAAGGGATTCAAATCTAAGAAATTACAGAAGAAATAAATTGAAGAAACACAGTCCATCTCGGAAAATCATGAGAAACCAAACTAAAGAAGGAACTCTACGAGAATCTCGTTCAAAGAAAAGAACGACGAATCACAAACTGGAAAACAAACAAATGTGGATCCTCAACAGGCTGAGGAACGACAATCTGATGTTCATGCCTGAGTCAGAAGATGACTCAGAGCATACGGTATCTCAAGAAGAACGAGTGCAAACCCCAGCCAAACGGAAAAGAGGAAAGAAACTTTGATATCTTCTCCAGATTATCCAAAAAGGTACGAGAATGTTCCTACATCGATTTCAAGTTTTTCTCGAACAATGGCTTTTATTGGAATCATTGGCTGAATAGGATTGGTTGCAAGAACCTGTGTCATGTTCTTGAAGTAGTAGATGAAAGATGATAAAGGAATTTTATGAACATTTGACTCAGATAGATGATATTTCTTTAAAATCTAGAGCTGGAGGAAAAATGGTTAAGATCACTAGGAAAGATCTTATAAACTGTTTTGAGATGAAGGATATGAAGGATGATAGGAAATTATTGACTCTGTCTAGGAATGAAATATTTCAAGAATTAAATGATGGGGTTGGAGTTTCAAGGAGAAGGATATTTTTTCCACTGATTTTGAATTGCTTATTCGGTTGTTACATAAAGCTGTTGTCGACTGTATTTGCCAAAGAATGGTAGTACCACCACCATTTCAACCGAAGAGGCTTTAATTGTTTTAGCAATCAAAAAGAACTTAGAACTAGATATACCCACCATGATTTAAAACATATGTGGAGAACACGTGGAAACAGACCTTATGGAATATTTTAATGAAGCTTTTCAAATACAAGAAAGTTACTTTGTCCCTAAATTTTACACCTACTGTTGGATTGAAGAAATTTGGAGAAACAAATTTAAAGAAAATGGGGATTCTCGTATCTGAAAAACTTTGGTTTTCCAAAGATGGTGCATGGTATAGACATTCTAAGTTTAGTAAATTCAGATTTGATGGGAAAAGATAAAAGCTTTGGCTGAAGGAAAAGTACTTCTTGATCCAGAAAGTGGGAGAGAGTGAAGCAGAGGATATTGCAGAAGGTAGAGAGGCAAATTTATCTTCTAAAAATACTGGAAAAGAGAAGATGAAAGACAAAACAAAGAAATCCTATCGTGTTCGCACTGGTGGGAAGTTTGAGATTAGGGAAGGAGAAACTAGGTTGTTGAAAGTGAATCAGAGAGTGACTCAGAGGATGTTGTTCCTCCACCTCCAGGAGAGACTTCAACCTCAGGCCTCGAATCTGCACTGCTAGGCATCATTGATAAGAAAATCAATTATTTGAAAAACAGTTAACAAAATCTATTCTTCAAACATTGATTCACAGCAAAAGGTCGAGTCCCAGCATCTTGATCCACAACAGGACACACATCCAGAGGTTGTTATGGATGATCTACCTCCTGAGAATCCTGATCCAGTTGTTCCTCCCACTACCAGTGAACCACAGCTGTCTTCTCAGTTCCACCCTCTGAAGCTTTGAATCAACAGACAGAAGAAGGTGTGCAGGCTCCACTGATGAAGGAATCAAAGCTGCCTCTGCTGAACATATCGAGTCAACTCCCTCTGAAGATTTGGAAGCTCTTCATAAAGTTGCTGAGGATATTCTCACTTTGACCAAACTGAAAAACCTGATCAGCCACCTGAACTTCAATCTCAACCACCTATTCCTCCCAAAAGACTTTCCCTCAAAGGAAAAAACAACATGCCCGAAAGACAATCATAACTCGACAATCAAAGAAAAACTATTTGCATTTTCGTTTTCAGAACTCCTTGAATATGTCTGTATTTTGATTTTCAGACTCTGCACGTTTTATTTCAATCGCATGAATGCTTGTTCTAAGGGGGAGCTTTATTTATTTAATATGGTTTCTTTGATGCTAACAAAAAGGGGAGAAAGATAAACAAAATAATTTTACTTGAAATATGATTGATTAAATATGTTTTGCAGATTATGTTTTGCAGATTATAAGTTACAATTTCTGGTTGAATGCGTTTGAATGAGTTTCTGGATGAATATGTATGAATGCGTAATTTTTATTTATTTTGTTTACATATGGGTTTTGTTATCATCAAAAAGGGGGAGAATGTTGGTTTCTCTCAATCAAGGATTTTGATGATAACAAAAGTAATGAAATAACGATTATCTTAAGTTATGTTTTGTCAGAAAGTTATCCAGAAAGTTTATTCAAGAGGATTCGAATTTTTTATAACAAATAGCAGAAGGTTTAGCAGAAGGAAAAATGAATAGTCAGAAGCTTCGGCAGAAGGAACGTTAGTTATGAACAAGTAAACAGATAAAAGACAGAAGGAATGTCAGAAGGTATGATATGAAGAAAAACATGTTATTTGATATGATGAAGACCTAGCTCCAATGATTGAATATATTTGGGAAATATATTTAATCTGTTTCACAAAAGTTGGTTCATAATCCACAGGGTATTATTATTTTATTTAAACTAAAATAATTTGAGAAAATCTAAGTGATTTGAAAATTAAATTGGAATAAGATTATACAAATAATGTTCGAATTTTTAATACATATACAAGATTTCAGGAGCTTGTCGGAAATCAGTTGAATTTCAAAACTTATGAACCAGGAAATTCGAAAAATAAATATTTCAGACGTGATATTTTGAACAGATTCAAGACGTGATTAACAAGAAGAATATTTGAATTTGTTTGTTTTGAGATTTTTATGCAAGATCTGAAGTTATCTCAATCTCAAGGAAGCCTATCAGATGTTCAAATATTCAAATACAAGTGCAGATAGACTTGAAGAGATTTTGTATTCGAAATATCAGGAATCATATCTTTAATTTTGCGAAAGATCAGGAAATGAAGTTTATCTGGAACGGCAGCAGATTGTTTTCAATTGTCGAAGAGAACAAATATATATACGAACAACTTCAAAACAGAAAGAAGCACACAAGAAGAAAGAAAACGAAAATTCAAAAGCATTCAAGAGCGAAATTACTGTCATATTCTTTATTGTTCATTTGGATTGATCAAAAACAGTCGAGGATCTTTACTATATTTTCCTCAGATTTTGCTGAAATTATTTTTGAGTGATTGTGAGTTGCAAGTAGGCTCAGTAGATTGGTTGTTAAGAGAATCAAGCTGAGTGAATTGTGAACTTCTTGTAACTATTCTTATTGATTGGATTAGTGGAACAAAACCGGTGTGGATTACCGGTGACCCTGGCTTGGAGCTGAAGAGAGGATTGACGCTCAAGGCGGAACCTCTATAATTCGTTTTGCATTTCTCTCTTACTCATCTCTCTTTAATTAGTGCAATTTTAATTTGTTTTATTGCATTTGTGTTGGTCCCGAAAGAATAACCAAGAGGGGGGGGTGAATTGGTTACTTAATAAAATTTAACCTTTTTGAAAATCAACCAAATTCCACTCTACTAGTTACTCAAATTAAATGGCTTCTAAAACTCTATTTTAAATATATTGATAAATTTCGAATAATATCAGACAAGATCAAGTTTGCAAATAATTAAAAAAAAATGTTAATAAAATTTATTTTGCTCCCAGTTACTCTCTGACTGATCTTCTGAGTTCAATGTTCAGTAGAACTTAAATTTCCAGTTACTCTCTGATGGTCTTCTGAGTTTATAATGCAGCAAGAATAAAACAATAAAATATGCACGAAATTAAAAAGATAAGGTAGAAAAGAGATTGCAAGATCAATTTATAGAGGTTCCGCTCGAGCGTCAATCCTCTCTTCCTATCCAAACGGGACCGGTATTCCACACGGTATGTTCCATTATTTCAAAAGAAATGAGAATACAAGCTTGTTCTTCAACAAAGAACTTCAAACACTCTGCTCAGCTATCTAGCTTCACTTAAGCTTTTCTGATCTACAGAGACTAAAAGTAACTCTCACTTCTACACAACTCTCATTCAAGATATACAATGCTTTGAAACAAAAGAATAAACGTTTCTAAAATTTCAGCCAAGGAAAATTTCGAATGACAGTAATTTTGCAAGAGATTCTCAAAGGCTTTTGATTATTCTCGTCTTTTTCACGCCACTGTCTTCATGTCTTCGAGATATTTAAATTTAAAAATTCTCCTTCTTCTTCGGTTGAAAACGGTTAGAGAATTCGAATTCAAAACAATTGGATAGATGATAATCTCCAGTAGTCCTGATTTTGTGCTTGATATACTTCTGTGATTATCCAAATCTTATCTTGTTGTTGATAATGTTGATGTTTATCCATATCATTGTTTGACCATCTTGAAGATAGACTTTCTCGTAAAATATCTTCTAAATCCCAAAAGAATAGGATCGAATCTTTCCTTCTTGATCTGACTGTCAAACTTGATAACAAAACGAATTCTATAACATCATTGAATATAAACCAAGCCATAAATAACAGACATAATCTGATCCTTGATTAATTTAATTTTTCTGTCATAAGCTTTTGAGTTTTTATACGTTGATTAAAAAAAATTGAATCCCCTTGGATATAATAATCATCTTTGTGGGACATTTGAATGTATTACCCAAATACACTCAACTTTGGAGCTGGGTCTTCAAAATAATAAAATAATTTTGAAAGATTCGAACTGTGATCTTTTTGTGCGAATCTGTTCTTGTTCCCAGTTTACACCTTCTGAGTTACCTTCTGAGCAGTCTTGTTTTGTTGCTCAGCCGTTCTCACTCTCTGAGTTTCCTTCTGAATTCTATTTTGTCTCTGAACTACTTTCTGATTTATCTTTAAATTTTCATATCTTCTTGCTTAGCTCTTGAAAACTCTACTCACTTATCACATTAAATGTGAGATTTCTGCATACTCAAAAATTCATTAGTAATACTTAATCTTTTTGTTATCATCAAAACATCAAAGAGAAATACTAACATTCTCCCCTTTTTGATGATAACAAAACCCATCTATTAAAACAAAAAAAAAATTTCAAGATAACTTCATTCATTTGCATAATCTGCATAATCTCATGATAATTCAGTAATTAAAAAATACGAATTATATAACATGCACTAATCATTATATAACCTGCACAACACTTGTATCGCACATAATTTTATATAACCTGCACAAAACTTGTATCGCACATAATTTTATATTACTGCACAAAACTTGTATCGCACATAATTTTATATAACCTACACAAAACTTGTATCGCACATAAATTTATTAATCATCATTTTGCATAATTATCTTCATGATTATCTTTGTTTTAATATCTTCTCCCCCTTTTTGTTATCAGCAAGAAAAAATAAATACCATAAAAGAGAATAGCAAAAAGTCTGAAAGAAATGCATTAAAAGGATCATAACAACTGAGTTCTTAAAAAAAATAACAGACTGAAAGAAAACAGAAAAGAAAATTAGCGCTTCTTTTTGGGCTTGACTAACTTCCTAGCTGTGGTCTTCTTCCGTCCAGAATACCTAACGATAGGAAGAGTTGAGCTTTCAGGAGGTGGAGAAGAATTAAACGTCGGATTGAATGATTGCAAATACTCTATCAGAACATCAGAAAGAATAATTTGAGGAGTATGTTGTGGTTCGGATGTTGAAGAGGGTTGAGAGAAAGGAATCAACTGAAAGGATTGAACATCTGGTTCTACTGTCTGTGGTGGTGGTGAAACTTCCTTGTCAGGATGTGAAGCTTCAGACTCTCAGGAGGATCAAATCCATGTCAGCTTCAAAAACTGGTGGAGAAGGTACAGAATCATGTTGTGGAGGTGAGATGGAACAGAGCCATGAGTAGGATCGGTAAACATGTCCTCGAGCATGTGTTCTACTTCAGCCTTCATTTCTGTAAATCTTTCTCCATCAGATCAAGAATAGCTTTCTTAAAACTTGATTTTGAAGTTTCTCTAGACCCTTAACAGAGATGCCCTCTGAGTCACTATCTGAGTCAGTGTCCAGATGTTTTCCTTCTCCTTTTAATTTCAAACTTCCTCCAGTCATGAGTACAGGTTTCTTCCTTTTCTTTTCTTCATAACTCCTTTCCTGCTCTTCGCATTGGAGGTTTCTTCTTATCCTTCTTTTGAGTATCACCTTCTGAACACTGTCTGCACTTAGTAAGTGCTCCCCCTCAACTGCAGACTTAATTTTCTCCCAATCAAAAATTCTTTTGCTGAACTTAGGATGAACATACCAAGCTCCATCCTTAGCAAACCAGAATTGTGCTTAACATTATATTCATTCTCATATAGCACTATTTCCCCAATTCTTTTCAGATTCTGAGGAAACTTAGCATTTTCTGGCAGCTTTACTTTCTTAACCTCAGCACTTCATCAACATGCTTCCATAAGGCATATTAAACTTAGTTTTCCACAGATGCTTCAGAATCAAAGATGGTAGATCAAGCTTTAAATTTCTTTTTATTGCCAGAATGACAATAGCTTCGGTTTTGTTAATCGTAGTAGAACTACCATTCTTTGGAAGCAGACAGTCTACAACTATCTTGTGTAGCAGCCTTATCAACAAGCTAAACTCAGTATTAAACACATCTTTTTCAGAAATGTTCCCACTCCATCATTTATTGCACGAAACAGATCATTTTTCTTAATGGACACAAAGAGTCATCATCTTTCTCATCTTTCATATCAAAACATGAAATAAGATCTTTCCTAGTTATCTTAACTTTTTGTCCAGCTATTTCAGACTTAACTTCAGTCCATCCAACAAAGTTAAGTTATCATAAAATTCCTTGATAATTCTCCAGCAACTTCACTAGACAAATTACACAGATTTCTACATCCTATATTATCGAGCCAATGGTTCCAATAGAACCATTTTTCTTAAAGAAAGAAAATCTATGAATGAATTATCAAGAATCTTGATATTCCCATACCTTTTCTTAGAAGAACTTCCTATCTTCTTCCTTTTTGCTTCTGACATTTTCTTTGGGGATCTTGAAGACAGTTTCCTCTTTTTTGAACTCGCTTTCTTTTGTGGTGACTTAGATATTTCTTTCTTAGAACTTTCTGAATCACCGTCTGAGTCAAGTCTGGTTTAGGGTTTGAACCCTCCTTAGTCTTTCCTTCAGATTCTGGGGTAGTAACATCTAAAGATTCATAAGAAGACGAATCTTTTTCCTTTTCTTGCTCTGTCTCAGGGGTTGTTTGTTCAACTTCAACAGATTCATTTTTCTTTTTCGTTCTTTGCTCTCTACCTTCTTGAAGTTCAGAGAGTGTTCGTGTTGAATCAGAAGATTCATCACGAATCTCTATCGTTCCTTTAACAACTTTCCCTTTAGGACCTTTTGAGGCTAGTCTTGATGATTTTCGTGGTGCCATGTTAGGGTTTGGATGAGCAAGGAGAGCGCGAAATGAGAGAAAATTTGAAATTTGTTTAGAAAAAGAAGGAACGGTGGATGACGAATAGCAGCAGCACAGGGAAATGGAAGAGTCACGTCCTTGGCCGTTTGAAATGCGTGGGAAAATGGAGACGTGATTAATGATTCACTTGTCTTGCACGTTTTCCATAATCTTTTGAATTCAAAATCACAAACACAGAATTTATTATTTACTATTCTTATTAATTATATATATTATATTTTAAAGAAAAAACATATGAATAAAATATAAAAAGGATAGCACATTCCAATCTCATTTCTCAAAAATTCAAATCTGGTTTTATCAAGGGTTTAGTAAATATATCTGCAAGTTGATTTTCAGTTGGAACAAAATCAATACACACATTCCATTAACTACATGATCTCGTATAAAATGATGTCTAATTTCAATGTGTTTTGATCGTGAATGATGAACTGGATTCTTTGTCAAATTAATTGCACTTGTATTATCACATTTAATCGAAATAAATTTATTTTCAACACCATAGTCTTACATTTGTTGTTTAATCCAAAGAACTTGAGCACAACAATTTCAAGAGACGTATTCAGCTTTGCTTGTAGATAAAGCAACTGAGTTTTGTTTCTTTGAAGACCATGAAATCAATTTATCTCCTAAAAATTGGCAAGTTCCAGATGTACTTTTTCTATCTATTTTACAACCAGCATAATCAGCATCAGAAAAACCAATTAATTCAAAATTTTGATTCTTTGGATACCAAATTCCTAATTTTGCAGTACATGCAATATATTTGAATATCCTTTTAACAGCTTTTAGATGATTTTCAGTTGGATTACTTTGGAATCTAGCACATATACACACAGCAAGCAAAATATCTGGCCTTGAAGCAGTAAGATATAACAAAGATCCAATAAGGCTTCTATAAAGTTTTTCATTGATTTTCTTACCTTCTGAGTCAGCATCTAACCTGATTGAAGTACTCATTGGTGTAGTCACTTGTTTGTTGTTTTCATAACCAAACTTTTTCAGAATTTGCCTTGTATATTTCTCTTGATGAAGAAAGATTCCTTCTTTAGTTTGTTTGATTTGTAGACCCAAGAAGAAATTTAATTCTCCCATCATAGACATTTCAAATTCAGCCTGCATAAGCTTTGCAAAATCTTGACAATATTTCTCATTAGTAGATCCAAAAATTATATCATCAACATAAATTTGTGCAATCAATATATCTTTATCATAATGTTTCAAAAATAAGGTTGTATCAACATTACCTCTTTGAAATCCACTTGTGATGAGAAAATCACTAAGTCTCTCATACCATGCCCTTGGGGCTTGTTTGAGTCCATATAAAGCTTTTCTTAATTTATATACATATTCAGGCTTGAAAGGATCTTCAAATCCTGGTGGTTGCTCAACATACACTTCCTCTTTAATATAACCATTTAAAAATGCACTCTTTACATCCATTTGGAATAAATTAAAATTCTTAAAACATGCATAAGCAAGTAGCAAACGTATGGCTTCTAACCTAGCAACAGGTGCATAAGTTTCATCATAATCTATTCCTTCTTCTTGAGAATAACCTTTTGCTACAAGTCTAGCTTTGTTTCTTACTATTTTGCCATTTTCATCTAATTTATTTTTAAATACCCATTTAGTACCTATAATAGATTTATTTAAAGGTCTAGGCACTAAATCCCATACATTATTTCTTTGAAATTGATTTAATTCATCTTGCATGGCATTTATCCAATTATCATCAATCAAAGCAGATTCAACACAATTTGGTTCAATTTCTGATAATAAAGCAAAGTGACTTTCAAAGTCTTTTAGTTTTGATCTAGTTCTAACACCAGTATCTATTTTACCAATTATTAATTCAGGTGGATGTGCCGTTTTATATCTCCAAGCATTCGAGTTATCTGGTGTATTAGCACTAGCATCTGTATTACCTTCTGTTTGACCTTCTGATCTAGCTTCTGAGTAATCAGGTATCATTGTTTCTTTAGGTGATTTTTCTTTGGTGATTCTGATACAGTAGCATCATTAGTAGCATTTTTCAAAAACACAGTTGTATTATCATCATCACAATCATTTTTAATTTCTTCAACAAAACGCACATTTATTGATTCTTCAATAACTTTGGATGTTTTATTGAAAATCCGATATGCTTTACTATTCAATGAATATCCTAAAAATATTGCTTCATCGGAACGTTCATCAAATTTACCAAGATTATGAATGTTCTTTTTCACAAAGCATTTGCACCAAACACATGAAAATAAGAAACATTTGGTTTTCTTCCTCGAAAAATTTCATATGCTGTTTTTGATGTGAAAGGTCTAATATAAACTCTATTTATGATATAACATGCTGTTGCAGCAGCTTCAGCCCATAAATTCTTTGCAACACCGCTTTCATTAAGCATTGAACGTGTCATCCTTGTATTATTCTATTTTTTCTTTCAACAACACCATTTTGTTGTGGTGTGTAAGGGCAGAGAAATTATGACTTATACCAAATTCATCACAAAAGGAAATAAATTGAGCATTATCAAATTCTGTACCATGATCTGATCTTATAGATATAATTGAAAAACCTTTTTCATTTTGAATTTGTTTTGCAAAAATTTGAAAGGCATCAAAAGTATCGGTCTTACTTTTCAAAAACAGTACCCAAGTATATCTTGAGAAGTCATCAACTATAACAAGTCCATATTTGCTTCCTCCAATACTTGAAACTCTTGTTGGACCAAAGAGATCCATATGTAACAATTCTAAAGGTCTTTTGGTAGATATTACATTTTTACTTTTATGAGGAGCTGATACCATTTTATTTTTAAGACATGTATCACATTTAATATCTTGTTTAAAAATCATTTTTGGTAATCCAGCAACAAGATTCTTTTTGGATAACTTTTCGAGTTGATAAAAATTTACATGTCCAAGTCTTTTATGCCATAAATGCACATTATCAGATATAGAAAGAAAACAACACTCAATATCCATATCAGATGGTTTAATTAGGTAAATATTTTTCTTTCTAAATCCTTCAAACATTTTAATACCTTTATCATCATATGCATAGCATTTACTTTTCTCAAAAATCATTTTATATCCTTTGTCACATAATTGACTTATGCTTAGCAAATTATGTTTTAGTCCTTTTACAAGTGAAACATTTTCTATAGCATGTGGTGGATAACCAATCATACCTGTGGCTATAATCTTACCTCTATTATTATCTCCAAATCTTACATAACCATTTTCTTTCCATACTAAATTTGTAAACAAGGAAACATCACCTGTCATATGACTTGAGCACCCACTGTCTAGGTACCAAGTTCCTTTTATTTTTGCTCCTTGTTCCTGCAATTAATCATAAAAGGCTATCAAACCCTTTTAGGAACCCAGACAAGCTTGGGTCCTTGATAAGATAAGCTCATTTTCTCCTTATTATTTACTTGATTCGAATTGAGCTTGTTCTTTTTATAAAAGCAATACTTTTCAATGTGTCCTACTTTATTGCAGAAGAAACAAGTATAGGTAGGTCTTATATTATATCTTGCATTTACCTGGTTCCATCTATTTTGTCTAGGATACCTTGGAGTGTATCGCTGACTGACCTTCTGAGGTTGCCTCTGACTTGATATCTTTGTTCAGGGCACACTCTGAGGTACCTTCTGTTATTATTGTTTATGGGTCTATTCATTGTTTCCCTTCTGATAACAGGTTGTTGATTACATGCAACTTCCTTTGCTTTCACAAATACAGTCTTTTTCATATGGTTAGAACTACTTCCAATTTCATATCCAAGTCCATATTTATTGTTTCCAATTCTTTGACTAGAAAGTAGCATATTTAATTTTTTATCACTCTCATCAAACTTATTGAAGGTGCTTGTAATGGTTTTTGACAGATCTTCAAATCTTACTTTTAGATCTTTAATTTCATCCTTCAAAACACCATTTTCTTTTCTTAGATTACCAGAATTTTCATGCAATTTTTCATTGTCAATTTTCAGAATGTCATTTTCATCAATAATCAATTTGTTTGTTTGTTTCAAGACATCTTTCTCATTTTTTAAAGCCTTATTTTCAATGTCTAACTTAGATATTCTTACATTAGCCTTTTTGAGAGCCTTTAACAATTTGTTCATTTCTACATACATCTCACTATCTGTCATATCAGCATCAGACTCAGAGTTTACCTCGGATGCTGCCATTAAACACAAGTTGGCTTCTTCTTCATCTTCACTTGCAGCTTCTGATTCAGCTTCTGACTCATCCAAGTCGCTCCAGGTTGCCATCATCGCTTTGTTCTTCTTTTTGAACTTCTTCATTTTTTCAATGAGAGATGGACATTCATACTTTATATGTCCTGGCTTCTTACATTCATAGCAAATGATTTCCTTCTTCTCTTTTCTTTGTTCTTTTTCTCTATATAGTTCACCTGCATCACCTTTGTAAGTTTTTCTTTTAGTAAATTTGAACTTTTTACCTCTTTTATTCCTGAGCATTTTATTGAGCCTTCGTGCCAGCAAAGTAATGTCTTCATCATCACTGTCATCATCATCTTCGGTTTCTGCTTCACTGACTTTCTTAGCTTTGAAAGCTATGGCTTTCGTGCTTGTTTCAGCTTCTTCCGTGGTGTCCAAGTGAGATTCATATGCCATGAGTTTTTCTTTCAGCTGACTAAGAGTCAATCTCTTCAAGTCTTGAGCCTCCTCAATAGCAGTCTTTTTCGCATCCCACGTTCTAGGAAGAATTCTGAGTATTTTCCTCACCAAATCTGGTTCAGGGATTTTCTTACCAAGTGATGTCAGTTCATTAGATATGGCAGTGAATCTATCAAATGCATCCTTTATTTTCTCATTAGATTTGAACTTAAAAAGCTCATATTTCTGAAGTAATGCATTGATCTTAGTATCTTTTATAGTTTCAGTTCCTTCATATGTCATGCATAAAGTGTCCCATATTTCTTTTGCAGTTTCACAACATGATATCACATAAAATTCAGATGATGCAATAGTCATGAGTAAGAGATTCTTAGCCTTGGAATTTGTCTCAATCAGCCTCTTCTCTGGTAGAGTCAACACTTCATCATCAGAAATCGTTACAGTATGATCACCATGTGAGATAACCTGCCAAGAATCAAAGTCGTTAGCTTTAATGTATGTGGACATCCGCATTTTCCAATATGCAAAATTCGTGCCATCAAAGAAAGGAGCCTTGTTCATTGCAATGTTGTTATCAGCCATTTTCAAAGATCACTCAATTAATCAAAAGAGAACCGCTCTGATACCAATTGTTGGTCCCGAAAGAATAACCAAGAGGGGGGTGAATTGGTTATTTAATAAAATTTAACCTTTTTAAAATTCAACCAAATTCACTCTACTTAGTTACTCAAATTAAATGGCTTCTAAAACTCTATTTTAAATATATTGATAAATTTCGAATAATATCAGACAAGATCAAGTTTGCAAATAATTAAAAAAAATGTTAATAAAAATTTATTTTGCTCCCAGTTACTCTCTGACTGATCTTCTGAGTTCAATGTTCAGTAGAACTTAAATTTCCAGTTACTCTCTGACTGGTCTTCTGAGTTTATAATGCAGCAAGAATAAACAATAAAATATGCACGAAATTAAAAAGATAAGGTAGAAAAGAGATTGCAAGATCGATTTATAGAGGTTCCGCCTCGAGCGTCAATCCTCTCTTCCAGCTCCAAGCCGGGGACCCGGTATTCCACACCGGTATGTTCCACTATTTCCAAAAGAAATGAGAATACAAGCTTGTTCTTCAACAAAGAACTTCAAACACTCTGCTCAGCCTATCTAGCTTCACTCAAGCTATTTACTGATCTACAGAGACTAAATGTAACTCTCACTTCTACACAAATCTCATTCAAGATATACAATGCTTTGAAACAAAAGAATAAACGTTTCTAAAATTTCAGCTCAAGGAAAATTTCGAATGACAGTAATTTTGCAAGAGATTCTCAAAGGCTTTTGATTATTCTCGTCTTTTTCACACCACTGTCTTCATGTCTTCGAGATATTTAAATTTAAAATTCTCCTTCTTCTTCGGTTGAAAACGGTTAGAGAATTCGAATTCAAAACAATTGGATAGATGATAATCTCCAGTAGTTCCTGATTTTGTGCTTGATATACTTCTGTGATTATCCAAATCTTATCTTGCTGTTGATAACGTTGATGTTTATCCATATCATTGTTTGACCATCTTGAAGATAGACTTTCTCGTGAAATATCTTCTAAATCCCAAAAGAATAGGATAGAATCTTTCCTTCTTGATCTGACTGTCAAACTTGATAACAAAACGAATTCTATAACATCATTGAATATAAACCCAAGCCATAAATAACAGACATAATCTGATCTTGATTAATTTAATTTTTCTGTCATAAGCTTTTGAGTTTTTATACGTTGATAAAAAAAATCGAATCCCCTTGGATATAATAACCAACTTTGTGGAACATTTGAATGTATTACCCAAATACACTCAACTTTGGAGCTGGGTCTTCAAAATAATAAATAATTTTGAAAGATTCGAACTGTGATCTTTTTGTGCGAATCCTGTTCTTGTTCCCAGTTTACCTTCTGAGTTACCTTCTGAGCAGTTTTGTTTTGTCGCTCAGCCGTTTCACTCTCTGAGTTTCCTTCTGAATTCTATTTTGTCTCTGAACTACTTTCTGATTTATCTTTAAATTTTCATAACTTCTTGCTTAGCTCTTGAAAACTCTTACTTCACTTATCACATTAAATTGAGATTTCTGCATACTCAAAAATTCATTAGTAATACTTAATCTTTTTGTTATCATCAAAACATCAAAAGAGAAATACTAACAATTTGTTTATCGGTCATAAGGTTAATCAGAGAGTATTGTTCTTATTGTTCCTGAGTCAGAGAGTTGGTCAGAAAGTTCCGAGAAGAAAGTTTTCAAACTTGAGTTTACATTTTCGTGAGATTATTTATATAGGATTATTTTGATTTATTCTTTTAAAGAAGTTATACATCAAATTCATTTATTTTATAAAGTTCAAAAGCCATTTTAGTAGTATAACCAAGCGTTTGAAAATTTGTATAAAATTTTCAAAACAAAGTATTATAACCAATTCACCCCCCCTCTTGGTTATCATTTCGGGACCAACACTTGTGATTGTGCTTGTAATGATAGTGACATTAGAACTAAGACAAGATAAAATTGGAATGTGCATGTGATTTCTGCTTGATTGAATTGATGATAAGAATATTGAAATGGGAATTGTTATAAATATTTGTATGATTTAGTATAGAATTGAAGTGTCTGAAATATCTATTGTTGGTCCCAAAGTATAATCAAGGGGGGGGTGAATTGGTTATACTATGTAACTGACAATTTTTGAAATTCTTTTCAAAATTCACAAACTTGATAAATGATTAAAATGGCTTTTTACTTTCACTTGAAAGAAGACAAAACCAATAAACAATTTCTTTAGTTGAAATCTGAAAGAGAACAAAAATATCTAAACTCGTGAAGTTTATATCAAAGAAAATTCCCAGATGTTAGTTTCTGATTTAGTTTCTGAGCTATGATCAACACTCTCTAAAATAGTTTCTGCATTCGAGTTATATCATATATAAACAAACAATTATTCACGAAAATTAAAGAGATAGAGTTTAGAAGAGTGCAAAATAATTTATAGAGGTTCCGCCTTGAGCGTCAATCCTCTCTTCCAGCACCAAGCCGGGGATCCGGTTGTCTTTACCGGTATGTTCCACTATCCAAAAACAAACAAGTTACAAGTTGTCTTTTGCCAAAGCACTTGGCTACAATATGCACTCAGCTTGATCCTCCTAGCTTCTACAAGCTTCAATCAAACTACTGAGCCTACTTGTAACTCTCACTCTCACTCTCACAAGATGTAATAACAAATTAATTCGAGGAATTAAATAAAATGTATCCTCTAATTTAAGTACAAAGAAAAATATGTGAAACAGTATTTGCTCAGAATTGCTTTGTATTCAATATCAGATTGCTTGTTCGATCTCTATTCTTCCTTCTGATCTTCTGATATTTATACTTTGTCTTCAACGTCTTGAAAGGAATTAGTTCCAGATATTTTCCAATAAAATCGGATAGACTACTGTTCATTCTTCCTCTTCCTTCAGCTTGGGATAGATATGAATCCCATATTTCTTGCTGGTTTCGATCTTTTGAATTTCGGATGTAAATCTTCTTCTAACTTTCAGCCTTTGTTGTTGTAGATAAACTTGAAAACAATATTTCTGGTTGCATCTTTATCTTCCACGGAAATAGCAAATAAAGTTTTTTTTTTTTTACATTTAAAAATTAAATTGATTTGTGGATAAACTTGTCCTTGACGTTTTCATATCATATCCTTCTGATAATGTCCAAAATGAATCTTAATATGGAATATCTCACACTATTTATTCGTTTGGTGCTTCTTCAATCCATTTGGTAATAATTTGAAAAATTTTAACTTTAATTCAAATGATTTGAATCCCCTTTGGATAATTGAACCAACTTTGTGGGACATAATTGAATATATTTTCCAAATACATTCACTTTGGTGCTGGGTCTTCAAATATAATTTGAAATAGATCCGTTCCTTAATTTTGATCGTGAATCTTGTATGTCTCTAGAATTAGTTTCTGAAATTCCTTCTGATAAATAAAAACCTTCATAACATGTGATTTTCTTTCTGAATGAGTTTCTGAAAACTCTAAATTCCTTGAAAAATCATTCTGAACGCTTTCTGAATAAGTTTCCGAAAACACTAAATCCTTTGAAAATCTTTCTGAATACTTTCTGAATTACTTTCTGTTTTGTATTCTTTTGTTCAAACAATTTCACAATACTTACTTCCTACACATTCAATAAACTTCTTAGTAAACACTTAACGCTTTTTGTTATCATCAAAATCCTTATTGAGAGAAATCAACATCTATGATCGCCTATAATTCACTGAAATAATATGCCATGATCTTATAACTAAATTGTCCATGCATAACATATATTGAGTCACATTACATTTGTTATTACACCTTTATGGGAAGAAGGCATAATAGCTAGGCAACAAGTGGGCCTGAAAACTCGAATGTTGGCATGGAATGGCCTGAATTAAAATTGAAGTAGAGTAGGAACTTGAATCAACTACAAAATTAATGAGTGGGTGGGCACCTGAATCAACCACTATATAAATAAGAAAAATTGAAATCTATAGTCGCATGGGCCTGAAACACCTAACACCGAATGGAGGGCGTAAATCCATTCAACATAGGACTCTCGGAAAATCTTATGTATTTTATGCTCATGTTCTTGTACATTTCATATGATTGTTAATATAAATTGCTTGCCCTATTGTTTGATGAAGTATTTAATTTGGAAGTGAAACTCACTAAGCTCGCAAGCTTATACCCCTATAGTTTCCTGTTGTAGTACAATTATCTATGGCCCCCAAGGGGACATTTCTCTCAGGTACTGCTTTTGGAATTTAAGGAGCTTTTTGAAGAAGTCAAGACCTAAGTATTAGGCATGGACTTCTAGTTAAATCTCCTTAATCTTATATGTATATATATGTTGTTGTAAGAGACTTTTGTGGACCTAAGGACTCTTAATATTTTGACGGGGGTATGCCCCTTAGATATTTGTAATAGATAAATCTTGGTTATAACTGTTATGATTTATATTCTTATCGCTATGTATGTCTTCTTAAGCTATTTCGATTCAAAGTAAGGTCGCCTATATGGTGAACGTGAGCCTTACACCTGGTGTCTAAACTCATGGATTGACTAAGGTTATCATACTTTATTTTAAATATCGAGTATGGCAGATTGTTACGTTTAAGATACCTTTGGGACGTAACAGTTTATATGTTTTTAAGAACTTGAAGATTTATGTTTCTGATCTTTATGAGACTTTCCTTTTAATGTTTAAGTTTTTATTTTGTCACGCCCCATAGGGTACCCTAAACGTGGCAGTCCGCCGCATATAATATTAAAGCTAATGAATGACAACCTTAGTCATGCAGGAGCTTCGATATCATATGCAAGGCGTGCTTCCAAGATAGTAGGAGACTCACGGGGTATTATATTTAAGTAGATAATAAAAACATGTAAAACTTATATAAATAAACATGGAATATTCATTTAGATAATAAACTCTTACATCTTTTTAGGGGCATTCCCCCATCTCGAATAGTCTTGGTTCAACTAAACCATTAACAAGGTAAACATAATTATAACATAAGCCTACTATAGAGATTTTCTTAGAAGTCTATGTTCAAAACTAAATACATATAACTTCTCCCAAAAACTCCTAGTGGCTTTGGCTCATACCTGGCATACGGGGCTCCTCAGTGCCAACCAAAGATGATTATACTGTAACAAAAAGCTATAGGGGTATAAGCAAAACTAGCTTAGTGAGACAATTCCCATCTACAAGACATTTCCATAAATCAAATAAGTATTTAAACAATCATATGAAAATGCACCAATCACATGAGCAAACAAAATACACAAGATTAACCAGAAATCATGTGTAGCATGGATTTTACGCCCTTCATGTTAGGGGTTAGGAGGTTATAGGCCCATACGACCATCAATATTTGCAGATTTGCTGGCTCCTGCTCGCCCTGTAGACTTTTCGGCTCCTACTAGCTCATGTAAACTTTCCGGCTCCTACTAGCCACCACTACAACTTCCTCGTTTCCCCACACACGAAGAATAGTAGTGAAATAAATGTGACTCACAAACATGATAGGTATGAATTATTTTCAATAAGTTTCTTCCATCATTGTTAAGTTCAAGTTAAGGGTGATCAAATCAATATTCATCATATCATTGTAAGAAATCGTAAATTATTCATCAATTCCTCTTTCGATATTCTTAATTTATATTCAACCAATCATAACTCTAAATCACACAACAATTGTTCATTTATCTTTTCATTATTTTCTAGTGCTACTACTTATAAGCACAAACAAGGAAATGTAACTTAGTAAAGGATTAACTCACTCCATGTCGGTAGCTCCTAATTGAAGTAGTCTTCTGGGAAAGTGATCCCGGTTCCTTCTTCACCTAAACAAGATGAAATACCCATAATGTGTCTTTCATAGAATTTCTATTCTTGAAAACTCTAAATCTATCTTAAAATCGCGGTAAAATCGGATTGGAGGAAATTATAACCTAAAATGGCTATAATTGCTCATTTTGACTCGAAATTTCACATATTGTATACCATTTTCTACCTATTCGAAAAGATCTATGTATTTCTAAAACTATTTTCATCAAACTAAGTGTAATATACAAAGTAATTATAAATGACATAGTCACAAGCTACCAAATTTTAAGAGGCCTTTATATTGATGTTGAAAATAAGTTAAGGTTGATCAATTATGTGTTGAAACAGATTGGCATCAATTGAATCAATCTTCTTAAATTCTGCAATAAAGGCCGGCATCTCTGGTGAAGAACGCCACCGACCTAGGTCTTAAATTTGCCAGCGTACTCTGTAACAGACTGTACGTCGTCTCCTGGAGAATCTACACCGCCGGTGTATAGACGGCGTAGGATGAGAACAATACCGTTTTTCTTAACGTTGGGAGGAAAGCTGCGGGCATTCATGAGGGTTTCTTCTCAACACCGGCATAAAAGCCGCCGGCGTATATCAAATATTTACCGGTGTATGAAGGGATGATTTGAATTCTAGGAATCAAGGCCCCGACGAACGCTGCCGGCCTTCGTGTAAGTTTGCCAGCGTATGGTGTAAGCCGGCAAGATCTGCAGGTACGCCGCCGGCGTAGGGCCGGCATATGACCAAATTTCTATAAATACGAGACGCAAAAAACAATTTTGACAGATTTCTTTTATAATCTATTCTCCTTCGTGTAAGAGAGTTTTGGAGTGTTCTTGGGGTGTTATGCTTGGAAAATCATCGAGAGAATATTTTCTGATCCAAAGTAAGTAATCTTAACCATTTCATTGGAATTCTATACAAATTTATACAAGTTTCTTAGGGTTTGGTTGAAGTTTTATATGAAGGTTTTTGGAGAAAAACCCTAGCATGGATAAGATCAGAGAATTGGTGAATGTGAGACGGGTTTTAGCGATTCAAAACAGTAAGTAAATCTCCTCTATTATAGATTCCAACAAAATACGATCTAAACAATCCTTATATGTTCTTAATGTATTACAAATTAGGGTTTTGATGAAAATAATTGGTGATTATAGAGTTTTGTGCGATTCCTTGTTATTCTTGAGGATAATTGGGGAATTTGATCGGAATTGACGGTACCGATAACGGAGATTTCTTTTCAGGTTAGGATTTTTGGAGAATTCATGTTTGTTAAGGTATTTTGATAATACGATCATGTCTGTTGATGTATATATATATTGTAACAGGACATTTGGAGGTTGTGAAACTGTTATTGGTGTGGATATAGGAGATTGTGGAGTTTGGGTTGGTTTTGTTATTTTTGGTATCAGGTTCTGAGGATTTGATTTGGATTCCTGAAATTTAGAAAGGTACGACCAATCCATTGCTTAATATATGTGCTTGTAGATTAGAATTTTGTGAATGGGTGTAGGAACAGAATTGCATAATGAACTTAATAAATATTCGGCTTAATAATTGTCTGTCTGGTTGTGGTTGGCTTTGACCAGTAGAGACCTGGCAGACAGTGATACTGGTGAGGCACCCTGATGATCTTAGTGTGAGGTTGTCCCTAGTGGACCCGTGCTAAGAAATGATTTCGGTAGAATTTAGGTGTTCAGGAATTGAGATGTTTGGGGAATACCCACTCATCCATATATGTATATGATTACTTATTTTCAAATCAGTTGGTTGTTTTTATAGCAGAGTCTGAGTTACTCTGGGTTCAGGATTTATGTATACTAGATTCTGAACTATGTTGCTTTGCTGGACTAAAATAGATAATAATCTATTGTATGCATTTAGTTTAGTTGCATATATTTATAGATGTTGTATGTGCATAACCTTGCTTGAACTGGATTGAATATTATCGTACTGGGCTTCGCTGTTCATTCTATTATATTTCAGGTACAGGTGAGGATAGCGTGATATATGATCTATCGGGTTTTGATATCGTCTATGAAGATGGGGATGTCGTTAGCTATCCTAACTACCCTGCTGATGACTAGTTGTATAGTCATAGATGATATAGGATGGATCACAAAAGACTTTTTATGTCTAATTTATACTTTGTTCATTGAACATTTAAGTTGTATTTGGAGTTTTCTTGTGGTGATAGTTTTAAGGTATGGTTTGACTTGTTGACCTGCAGTTATGTCAACAATGTCTAGTTTTCTGATTATGGAGATTTCATTCTTGTTATATGATTTATTATGAGGACTATATGTCTTTTTCTATACCTTGTGAGTTATACAGGGGATACTCATGTTTATATGGAAATTATAGCCTTAGCGTGTCCTATTAAGAGAGGACACGTGGAGGTTGTAATGCCAATAGGTTAGGGCGTTACATGGATCATACTTTGAAATATGGAATTCATAGATATAAGGTAACAATTAAGAAGCTTAAGAGATACAGTAACAATTAAAAGAGATACAGTAACAATTAAGAAATGGAAATCATAATATTAATTCATAGATATGAGGTCTCACAAGGATCTTGGGGGCATTCACCCGCCAAAAGTACATAACAAAGCTATATCGTATACAAGAAGTTTTCCCTAGAACTCTA
Source organism: Combretum micranthum (assembly GCA_024138025.1). Lineage (NCBI taxonomy): Eukaryota > Viridiplantae > Streptophyta > Magnoliopsida > Myrtales > Combretaceae > Combretum > Combretum micranthum. The sequence continues at coordinate 31,779 of JAMXBD010002982.1, forward strand.
CATCTACGCTAGTGTTAGACTTCATCCAAAAACTTCTTAATCAAAAAAGGGTACCTAGGAACAAGGCCTACGTGGCTTCAGCCAAAGGTAGGGAAACTGCAGCAAATAACTATAAGGGTATAAGCTACTAGCTTAGTGAGAATTATTTCCATAGATAAGTACACTTGAAACGCAATAATCAAACAAGTTATTTAATCAATCAAGTGAAATGCAACAACCACATGAGAATACAAGACATGATTTTTCGAAAATCATATGTTGAATGGATTTACGCCCTCCATTCGGGATTAGGAGCGGCAATTTATATGCTTCTAACCAAACGTCTCAAAGCTTTAGTTAATGTGCTTTCGATCAAAAGTCCCAAAGCTTTAAATAAGATCCAACGATCGTACCACTACCCATTTCCCCCACAAAGTAGTGATCCCATGCAATGTGACTCATGAGTGATATGCATGATTTTAGTTTAATTAAAGGCTCGTAGCAATAATTATTAACAACTTAAGGTGACCATCGAATTTCAAACAATCAAGTTCTAAACTAAATTAAGCATTGATTATAATCAATTCTCATCTTGATATTCTTATCATTCATTCAAACAATATTACATACATACCATTTAATCTTTTCCTTAAATCTAGTGCTTCTAGACTACAAGCACAATCAAGTAAGATAAGTTATGGAAATAAAACTCACTTGGCCATGGGTTCACCAGTCTTCAGTTAAACTAGTCCTCGGGATACGAGAGATCCTCCTCACAATCACCTAAACAAGAAAATACCCACAATGAGTATTTCTTGATAGTTTTATATAGAAATTTGACAAAACTATGTCATTAAGTTCGTAAAAATTCATATAAAAGACAATCACAACTTAAAATGGTCATAACTTGCTTATTTTAACTCGGAATTGTGCATATAATACACCGTTTTTTACCTATTCGAAAATATCTATCTATTTCTAAGGTTATTTCTATCAAACAAGGTCTTTTAGGTCGAAAAACATGGGTGACCAAATTCATACGAAAATTCCTAGCCCAAAAACAATTATTCCAAACATCCAAAAATCCTTTGATAATTACTTAGTTATCAATATAGGTGGAAAATTTGCTTTTTTTTATAGATTTATAGCTCATATATCATACATGTTCAAGTATTTGTTATCCAACCAAAATTCTTTAGTAAAAACAATGTTAGGAAAAATCAAAATTTACAAGAAATCCTTTTGTAAATTCTTTAAAAATGAAGCTTTTGATTCTTTTATTCTTAAAGAGTATTTTATGTTTATCTTACTATTTTTCCTTGGTGACTTTTTCATAAAAAAAATGAATTTCTCTATTTTTCCTTTTTAAATTTTTAACACTAGTGTCACTTTTCCTATTAGTTTCCTATGTATTTCCTTTGACTATTATCTTGAATCTTTTTAAATCTTAGTTTGAAAACTTACATTTTCTTTTTATGAGGTTTCCTTTATATTATGTATTTACGGAAAACATTTTTTTGTAATAAAGAATCATTTTCTTCAAATTTAGAAAACAACTTTATTACTACTATAACTATGGTTTTAGAAAAAGCCTTTCAAAATATTGGTATTTCCAAAATTATAGTGAGTTCTTCCTAAGGCTTTGAGAAAAATGGGTTAATTTAAAAACTCCAAATTTCATTTAGAACTCTCTTTTGTTGACAAAAATCTCTTTTGCAGAAAGTATAGTTTAAACTTTTGCAGTTTAGACAACAACCTTTATTTTGTATGAATATGAGAACAATAACAAGCAAAATTATAGCAACAAAATAACAAGCAAGTAAATATAAGTCAAGTATTAAGAGTCTTAGCTTTAAATCAAGACTCTCGGACTAAGAAATGGACTAGTCCCGAAAAGAAAACAAAATTGTTTTGACTTGATGAGGGCAAGTCTAAGACTAGAAAGACTAGTCTTAAAATAGTATGAAATAAGTAAATAAATTGCAAAACATGAAAATAAATAAATAACAAGTGAGCTTATACGCTCTGAAGATTATATGTATATAGATACATAAATATTAGTTAGTTATGAATAAAAAGTTATCATAATAACAATAATAATATGAGAAAAGTATAATAACAACATAAAAATATAGAAATGGATGTTCATTAACAAGAACAATACATGAACATAGTGTAGCTTCCATAACAATAAGTTTAAAAAACTCACACCATGGTTATGTAAAGTTACATGACATGGTAGTAAAAATATGAAAATAATTTTTACTTAAAGAGAATATGGGAGTAGTATGTGTAAATGGGTTTTATGTATGAAGAAGAAAGTTGGGAGTGTTTTGGGAGAGTAATGAGAAGAATATTTGGGAGGAGATTTTGAGAGACTTTTTGGTAGTAAATTTGTGAGTAGAAAATGTGTGAATGAAGTGAAAGAGGAGGAGGGTATTTATAGGAAAACGGGGAGTAAAAATTGTGTGATTAAAATAAATGGAAAAAGAAAAATATATGAGTGAAAGAAGAGGAGGGGAGGCGCTGGCCTTAGGAAGAAGAGAGAGGGAGAGATGTGATTTTTTTTTTAATTTTGTTAATTAAGTATAATAATATGTAGGATATATGTGATATAAAGTATATGTGAAAGGTAAAAAGTAAGAAAAATAGGTATGTAGAGTGTAAGAGTAGGTGGTAGAAAAAGTAGAGATAGATAAATAGTGTATAATATAATGAATAGTGTAATGTAAAGTATATATGATTAATAAAATACTGGTAGTAAGAAAATACATGTATAAATGTGATATCTGATATTTTTAGTTATCGAAAAATTATAAAAATTAATATTTTTGAAAACCTTATGTTTTTATAAGTCTAATGGTATATTCAAAATATTTTTACTATTCCAAGGCCCGTGACACGTCTTTCGAAAACTGTATCCGATCGGGTTTAAAACGAATTATGGTTTGACTAATTTGATATTTTTAAGCTTTCTTATGTTATTACGAGTTATTCTACCTACTAATCTAATATTTACTCTCTTAGATTTATGAACCCGAGATTGCCAGACTTAAGTTGTTACGTCTACTTAGGGTTTTGTAGACTTTAAGGTTTCCAGTTGACCTTCTAATTAAGGTATGAGCTTAACCGATCGTAGAACCTTGGGGGTTGACGACCCTACCTTTGGTTGACGACCAAGGGATACTTTTTATATGTACTACCTTTTGGCTTTAGGAGTTTTTGGATGAAGTCAAAGTCTAACTAGTTGTGGACTTAAACTTCTAAGTAAACCTCCAATGTATCTCTTTTAAATAGACTATGATGGACTTTATCTTTTGATAGGAGAATGTCCCTTTAATATTTTGTAAGACTTTTATATTCCATATTTAAGGTTCTTATGTTGTGATTTCCATTCTTAACTGCTATTATGAATGTCTTCTTAAACAACTTATTTCAAAGTTGGTCATCTATGATCGTGAAGGTACACCTTACACCCGATATCAAAGCTTTTGGGATGACTAAGGTTTTCATACTTAAACTTTAATATTGAGTGTGGTGGACTGTCGCGTTTAGAGTACCCTTTGGGGCATAGCAATTTTGGTCACAATTTCTCTAACAACCAAATCCTTTAAAGAAGCTATAAATATGAGTTCATTAACAAATTTTAGAAGTTTGGAAGAACATTTGATTTGCATACAAACAAATTCCTTCATTCTAATCAACTCGTTTGTCTCTTATACATAATTTGCTTTTCTTCTTGTGAGAGTGTGACAGTAGTGCCACTGAGCTTTTCTTTGCAAATACTATTGTAAGGCATTACTCTAAGATTATTGTATTTAGTGAGAGCAAAAGTTGTGTTTTAGCTATAACATCATGTAAAATGCACAACTTAAGTGATATTGTGTGGGAGTTTATATATGGTGTTCCTTGGGGGTAATACTTTGGAAGTGAACAAAGTGATTTGTGAAGTCATCCAAAAGAGGCAATTAGTGTCTGTGAAAAGTAGGGGGAAGGTTTAAACTCTACGTTAAATACAAGTTCATTTCTCTATCTATTCTCTTTTTATTTATTGCAATTTACAATATATATTGTTCAATTTCTTTAATTACATCATTTATGCATTAGAATTGTAAATTGAGATAAAATGATTATAAAACTCAGTTTACTCGTATATTAAATTGGCTATACATTTGACATCATAATTGGAATAATACGTGCACTAATTGTATTTGTGTGTGCTAATTCAAAAATAAAAATGAAAATTAATTTGCAAGAAACAACTTATGCCTTTTATTTATATTAAATAATTGAATTTTTTATATTGTAATTTGAACAAAATATGCATTAATTTGATATTTTTTGTGCTAAATAAGATAAAAATAATGATTTTAATTCTCTAGTGTGTGATTTAGCAAAATCACTTATCTAATTTTTGTACCATTCTCTCCTTCCTCTGTAGTTAACCATATATTCAATATGAAGACTTACTAGATTTAATTTGCAAAATTATGGTTGCAATTAAGCTATCACGCCCTGAAGGGTATCCTAAATGTGGCAGTCTGTCGTATACAATATTAAAGCTTAGGAATGACCGCCTCAGTCATGCAAAGGCTTCCATACTATGTACAAGGCATCTAACACATAGGAGACACATTGGAGAGATACATTTTATATTGATACAACTTGAGCAACAACGTAAAGGAAATACAATTCACTATACTTCATATACAATTCATCCACAGATTTCACTACACAAACTATTACAAGACAATTCATAACACCCAGCTAATATCTTCAAGCGTTCTTGCTTCCTGCCGAAATCCCGAAGTTATATTCGGCTCCAACCATCTCGGTCCCAGTAGCATTCTCCCATCAACCTGTTTATTCAAACATCTATTGGGGTATAAGCTACACTAGCTTAGTGAGAATTCTCTTAATTTCGTACTATAACAAGCAAGTTATAATTCATTCATATGCTATGATGAACAAACACATGAGCAGACAAGCATAAGACTTTTCGGTAGCCATGTGAATTGATTTACGCCCTCCATTCGAGGTTAGGATGGTCCATAGACATTGAACCATAATTCCAATCTTGAGTGGGTGGTCCATAAGTCATGCAACCATAATCCAATCTCTTTCTCTTGTTGTTTTATGTAGTTGATTCAAGTGCCTACACCACACCGTTAACTTAAGCAATTTCGCATCCTTAATGTTAACATTGGCCCACTCGCCATCCACTAATATCCTTTTGTCCCACCAAAGGGATATTAGCCTATGCAATGTGACTCAATATGTGATATGCATGTATAGTTTATTTATATAATCGTGGCATGTCAATTATATAGGTTAAGAGCGATCATAGAGAATTTCAAACAATTCAAGTCTATGCTAACTCATACAATGATCTTACAACAAGTCCTGCCTCGATATACTTATCATTTATTCAACCAAGATTATATCATAATTTATTTTAATTTTATCTTTTCCTAATTCTAATGCAACTAGCTACAAGCACAAGCAAGGTAACAAAATAAGAGGAAAACTCACTCGACTATTGGATCACCGGTCTCTTAATAAAAGTAATCCGGTGGTAAGGAATCGTCGATTTCGGGGTCACCTAAAAAGGAAGAAATACCCTAATAAGTATTTCATCACTTAACTAATCCAAACTATCTTATACAAACTATCAAATTCGTAATTCTCGTCCTAAGTGGGAATTCCAACTTAAAAAGGTCATAACTTGGTTGTTTTAACTCGGAATTTAGCAAATTATATATCGATCTCTATCTACTTCGAAAAATCTATTTAATTCTAATATTATTTTCAAGTTTTGAAAAAATTTGTGTCATGAAACAGTAGGATCAGATCTGATTAGTAACGATCCCTATTTTCGAAAAATAGTTTTGTAATTGTTTGAAATGTTTCTATTTGATAACTCAAGTATACATGAAATATGAATAATTTTCTAACATGGATGACATGTGAGGGGTCTAATGTATGCATGATCTTGATGATTTTTGCTAAAAGAAAATTTTATAACTTTTTATTTTGCAAGATAATAACAACTACTTATGAAAAAAAAAATTTAGTTTTCTAATTTTGACAACACACTTGTGTTTTGGAATTCATGCTTAGGAATTTCTAGTTATCTTAGTTGAAATTGTGTCTTCACAACATATACTACCTAAGACCTTCATTTTTACATAAAAATTTGATTTTACACTTTGCAAATATGTTTTCAAATGGGATTTACTCAAAAATCCGAATTTTTTTAGAAATCAAATTTTGAATGATTCCTTTGGAAAAAAACTTGTTCAATGCATTAAGATTTAAGACTTTATGATACCTATTACTTAAGGACTCCATTTAATACATAAAACTTCTATTTTGAGCTTAGATAATAGGTGTTCTTATGGCCCACATACAAACTTACGAATTTCACAAGTTGACTAATAACTCAAAATTTTCTATCTTGATTATATTTCTTGTTTTACACATTAATCTCATCAAAACTCATTTCAACTTATAAAAATCACTACTTAATGATATCTATGACCTAAACTCTTCATTTTTCATATAAAACACAAGTTTTGAAGTTGATAAATTGGTTTTTAAGGCATGGTTTTGAAACCATCCGAATTTACAAATTTTGGATAAAACTCAAATTTCATATTTTGTAATCTCTTCCTATTTTTGAGAATCTCTACTACTAGATCTACCATTTACTTATCAAAAACATCTTCTATTGATACCTATTCCATAAGCCTTCCATTTTCTAAACAAAACTTTCATTTTGATGTTGGAAAATGGGTTTTAAAAAATGGTCTTGGTTGAGATCCGAATTTACTAAATTCATTTTTGGACATATCTTTTGATAACATCTATCTAAACTTAGGAAAAATCATTCTTTACATACCATATCTTAAGAGCCTTCCATTTCTTGAATAAAATCTTTATTTTTGAGTTGTAAAACATGTTTTTAAATTATGCCTTGGCCAAAATCCGAAAATGAGATTTTTATTTTGAAAATAACTTTTGAAAATCACCTTTGATTATTGCAAAAAGAAGTCTTGATGATATACACCCACTAAACCTTCATTTTCTCAATTAGAACTTCCATTTTGAGGCTTGAAAAATGGTTTTTAAATATAGGTTTTGCTCAGATACGAATTTCACTATTTTTATTCAAGTTCAAAACCAAGATCTACACTTAATATGAACATGAATTTAAAATAAATGCATGGTAGTAAACTATAAACTCATAGATCTAAACTTTACTCCTCAAAATCATTCATTTATGATCTCTATTCCTTAAGCCATTCATTTTAAATAAAAAATACACATTTTGAAGTTGAAAAATAGCTTTTCTAAATATGGTTCCACTTTTATTGGAATTTTCAAAAAATGATTTTTGTTGAAACTAAAATAGATCTTGAGCTTTTAAAACTTTTCTACTATCATCAAGCTATTTGAAGTTATTTAAGAAAATAAATCAAAAGTCTAATGCATTTATGAACCTAAAATAACTAGATCTAGTTTACTATACTAGTTATAAATGCATGAACACTAAGATAGTTATGTGAATGATGAATATATACATAAATCATTAGCAATAACAAAATAATAACTCAAATAACAAGATCTAAAACATAAACAAAATCAAAGCTACAAAAAAAGTTAGATCTACAAAATATAACTACTTTTAGTAAGAAAATAATAATAATACAAAAGAGTACTCATGGATAAGAGAAGTGTTTCATTTTGGCATCATCATCATCCTTAGCTTTTAAGCTTATGGAAAGTCATTTGATGCATGAAACTCTCGATATACTTTACCTATATCACCTATGAAGCTTTGGACAAGAGTTTTATCCAAGAATCTTGAAGAAATATGTGTGGGAGCTCAAATAAGAAATAGGGGCAGCAAGGATTTTCATGTAAGAACAAGAGAAAAGAAGAGAGAAAGAGAGGAAAAATAGAGAGAAAAGTGTAAGGAATGGTAAAGAGATGAAGGTGTAAATGAGAGAGAGAGAGAGAGAATGAGTTTAAAGACTCTTTAATGAAGATAGAAAAAAAGAAATGGGCAGCCAATGTTATACTATAGTTGGCGTGAATTTGATAGAAGAGAGAGAGAGAGGGAATTTAGTTAGCTTTTCACTTGAAAATGTAATGTAATTAATGATATGTGTAGTTTCTTGAAGAAGGATTTGAAAAAGGGTCATTTTAAATAATTTTGTGGTATTTCAAGAGACAAAAGGGCAGCAAAAAGGAGTCAAAATCTACCATGAAGTGATATAATGAAGTGTAAAAAGATTGAAGTAAAAAATAAGTGATATGTGAAAGGTGTACTTAAAGGTATGAGCTGTAAGAGTACTTTCTTAATAAAATAAAATAAAAATAATAAAAATATAGAAAATGTATTCCAAATATTTGTAGCAGATTTTTCATAATTAAAATAACATAATTAATTAATTATTTTAGTGAATTATTAAATAAGTTACCGGTATGATTAAAATATACGAATATGAGCTATAAATGATATTTTTATAACCCGAAAATTCTAAAAAATTATTTTATGAAAATAAAAATATTTTCAATATTTTTCAATTATTAAATTAATTTATTTTATTTTTAGTATCGAGTCTTAAATATAATCATATCCCGTATAAACCGGAAACGAACTAAATTTAAAAAAAAAAAAAAGAAATTTTCTAGGATATAAAATATTTATCTAAAAATATAAGGGTTTATAAGAATAATAAAATTGTGTAATGAATAGTAGTGAATAATACCAAAAGACTAATAAATTACCAATAGTAATGAAATAAGAATAAAATCGCAAAATCAGATAATTCTAGTTATCGAAAATTATAAAACTGATATTTTAGAAATCCTTATAAAAATACGAGTCTAACGGTATTAATGGTATATTTTTTATATCTCGAGACCTCGGACACACTTTTCAAGGTCTATATCCGAATGGGTTAGAAATAGGTTAAAAATTTACCGATATGATATTTTTAAGCGACCTTATATTATACGAGCTATTCTACATACTTAAACTACACATCGGCCCCTAGGGTTAAGGGCGCGAGATTGCTGGACTTAAACTACTGCATTCCATTTAGGATTCTCGGGTGATCTTCCAATTTAGATCTTTGCCAATTTGGAAACTGACGTTTTATATTTATACAACATATTTAGTTTGAGAAATTTATTTTAAATTTTATTTTTATAAGTATTTAATATCTTTTAACGTTTTCGGAATTATTAAATTGGGTTTTATTTCCCAAGGTTAATCATTATTTACTTTTTAATAATTTGTTTTTGGGCTCTTTATTGTCCGATTTTATAAGTCAAAGTTACGTATAGAATTTGTTGTACGTAGTGGTTTTGGAATTGAAGTATGTTGAGTTCTTATTTTATTTTTAAGGATTCTTATTTTATTTTATTTTTTTCTTAAGATTAAGAAATTTCTGGATTCGCTTGTGATTTAGAGCTAGTAAAAATTCGGTTTTAATTTAGAGTCATTTTCAGAATTTATTTTTGAAGTTTATTTTGGAATTATTTACTTAAATTTTTCGGTGCTTACAATTATTGAAGTGAGAACCTAAAGAAGGTTATAAAAGTTTTTGAAGATATTGAATGGAATAAATGATAATAAATAGGGGAAGGAGATAAGGTTTCTAGTAGGATTTTGACGATGATGTGTTATCATCTTAGGTATGGACACTATATTTTTTTATAACCTATATTATTAAAGTTAAAGTACTGCTTTTAAAGGTAGGGCTCAAACGTAATATTAAAGCTACACATTTAAATTTTCGACATGAATACATTTATTTCATTTAATCAATTATTATTTTTGGCACAGGCATAACTGGTACAGCATCTACTAGCTATGATTAATGTGCCAAAAAGTTTACATTTAAAGAAATGCATGAACATATGATTTATGTGACAATAAGTTTACATTTCATATGATCATGATATGAAATTTTATAATATTTATAAAACCTGTAATATTCACAAATTTAAAGTGTAGATATTAAAAAAAAGTAAAAAATGTTGTTAATTAAAAGATACAAATGATAAAAGCATTTTGAAAAGACAGGGAAAAAAAAAGAAAGAGTAACGACTCGTGTTGTTATGGATCTAATTTTTTATAAACCGTAACAAAATGAAAAAAAATAATAAAGTATAATAAAAAAACTTAGAATATTATAATTTATAATAGATGAGTGGTACCGAATTGTTGTTATCCTTAAAATGAGCAGTCCGGAAGAGAACTACCAAACGCTTTTATATAACCACTGCAACAATGACAAATGCCCTAAGCACTTTAATATTGGATGTTGAGACCTATCGTGCAACACATGGAGGACCCATTTAGGTCAATGGTATGGAGATTATTGAGAGACCAAATGCATTAGAAACGCTAAACCATTGACGTAAAATTCAATTAAATAAATATAAATAAATAACTCATTTAAAATATAACAAACTCAATCATAGCTTAAACTTTGTAATTGGACTTGTACACTACTGACATTATCCTTAATTTCTCAAGCAAAATATATCAAATTCAAATTCGAACCTATAGTAAGGGCAGAAGGGAAAAAAAAAAAAAACCTTTAAACTCTAAAGTTTCAATTAAATAACTCAATCAAATTTTGCTTTGCTTTCTAGCATAAACATACCATAATTCTAGCATACTTTCCTTATTTTAGATGTGTATAACTCTCATGCATGCATTTAAGGTGTGTTTAGCTTATTGGTTTGACCTCAATTTGGCATAAGCACCCGTTTCATATCTGTTTCAATCAAACTATTTATTAAAAGTGAATAGATGACAAATATATATTTTTATTCATAAATAGACTATACAAATAAGATACAGATGTATATTAAATATAAATAAGATACATATGAAAAAAGGATAATCCAAACATGAGCTTCTAGGTTCCTATTGATGGGACCGTTTCATTAATAATTTAACTGTCAAAATAAATATAGTAAATGAAAAATTATCTATTTTAATTATTCAATCACGATATGATATAATGCAAACCATTGCATGATGATAGAATTTTCCTATCAAAATAAATAATTTAGAGCCAATAGCATTATAGTCTAGTGATATCTTCTTATTATCTCAAATGAGCGATCTAAGATGGAATCCCTTTCTCGTTGTAATTGAAAAAAAAAAAAATACCACTAGCCTTTCTTTCTTATAAGAAAACTATGGTCACATGTCTCCAGCGTCATAGACAGGATATGAAACATTCGGACGATCATTTCATCCTGGAATGTAATTTAATTCCTTACCCAAACCATATCTAAAAGTTATAAAAAAATGGAGCTTCCTAACTACCCCATTAAGTAATAAATGCATTGCGGTCTCTGTCGATGTGACTTTTTTTTTTCTTTTTTCTAATTTGTCAAGCTGACTTCTGAGCATAGCAATTACAGACAAGACAGAAAAGAAACATGGTACTGCACTGTTTGCACCCAAAAAAAAAAAGTAGCGTTTGGATTCATGAATATGAATGTGAACATCAATTTCCTTCTTTGAATTGGCTTCTCCCAGCACACTTAACTTCTATTCTACTTCAAAATTTGAGAGAATACTATAATCTACACCTATCCATACCAATCATGCACCTTCATCAGATCAAATCTGTTACTCCTCTCTTCCTGAAGCACAAAATTGACTTATCTTCCCTGTTTTTGCTCTGCTTGCTATGTCTATTCTCTGTCTCAGTCGCCGATGAGCTTGATGTACTAATAAATCTCAGAAATTCAATTCAATCGTCAAATAAAGACCTATTCAATTCATGGTCACCTGACAATAACTTGTGTCAGTTTTATGGGATCACGTGTAATCTCAACAAATCGGTCACAGGGATCGATCTTTCTACTCAGCATTTAACTGGTTTCCTTCCTCTTGATTCAATTTGCAATCTTCAGTTCTTGGAAAAGTTGGCTTTTGGTATCAACCAATTAAATGGCACCATATCAAAGGATTTGAACCAATGTGTCCGGCTTCGTTACCTAGATCTCGGGAACAACTTTTTCTCAGGTTCTTTCCCAGACATATCTTATTTGAGTGAATTGCAATATTTGTACTTGAATACAAGTGGTTTTTCCGGTACTTTTCCTTGGGATTCACTTAAAAACATGTCTAATCTTATTGCGCTCAGCGTGGGAGACAACCCTTTTGATAAAACTCCATTTCCTCTACAAGTTCTTAACCTTTACAATCTGGATTGGCTTTATATGTCTAATTGTGGTATTGAAGGTGTGATACCACCTGCAATTGGACGGCTTAGTAAGTTGAGAAGCCTGGAGATTTCCGATAATTTTTTAACTGGCGAATTACCTTTGGAACTTGGAAATTTAGTTAATTTGATGCAGTTACAACTTTATAACAATAATTTGACCGGGAAATTACCTATTGGGTTGAGAAACCTCACCAAGCTTGAGTACTTTGATGCATCCTCAAATCAGATTGAAGGTGATCTATCCGAGTTGGGGTTCTTGACAAATATTGTCTCCCTTCAGCTCTTTTCCAATAAATTATCGGGCCAAGTACCACCTGAGATTGGCGAGTTTAAGAAACTGGTGAACCTGTCTCTTTACGGAAATGCGCTATGGGGACCGTTGCCTCAAGGGCTTGGTTCTTGGGCGAAGTTCAATTTTATTGATGTTTCGGAAAATCAACTGACAGGTTCTATTCCACCGGACATGTGTAAGCAAGACACAATGGAGAGGCTTCTAATGGTTCAGAATAAATTTACAGGCGAAATACCTGCCACTTATGCAAATTGCACGACTTTGTTTCGCTTTCGAGTCAGTAACAATTCCTTGTCAGGTGTTGTTCCTCCGGGCATTTGGGGACTGCCAAAGGTAGCTAACATTGATATCTCTACGAATCAACTTGAAGGTGAAATTACATCCGACGTAAAAAATGCTGGCGCACTCAGTCAGTTGGTGATTGGAAACAACCGGTTATCAGGAGAACTGCCAGAGGAGATTTCAAAAGCTGAATCTTTAGTCTCGATTGACCTGAGAAACAACAGATTTTCTGGAAGGATCCCCGCGGGTATTGGTGAACTTAAAAAGTTGAGCAGCCTTTATTTGCAAAACAACATGTTTTCTGGTCCTCTACCGAAAACCTTTGGCTCTCTTAATTCATTAAGTGAATTAAACATGGCTCAAAACTCGATTTCTGGTAAAATACCATCATCTCTAGGAGAATTGCTCACTCTGAACTCCTTAAATTTGTCTCATAACAAACTTTCTGGCCCAATACCATCTACTTTGTCTTCTCTAAGGCTAAGCCTTCTCGACCTCTCCAACAACGAATTAACGGGCCGCATCCCTGAAGCTCTGTCAATCAATGCATACAATGGTAGTTTTGCAGGAAACCCTGAATTATGTAGCCCCACAATCAGCTCCTTCAAGCGATGTCCGACCAATCACAGCATGCCAAAGTATGCTCATGCTCTCATAATCTGTTTGGGAATCATTCTAGGGATATTGCTAGCTTCCTTTGTACTTTTCTTCGTCTTTAAAAGAAAAGTAAAGAAGCAAGAACATTCCTTGAAAGGGGAAGATTGGGATGTGAAGTCATTTCATGTCTTAAGCTTTGCTGAAGATGACATCCTCGATTCGATTAAGCAAGAAAACCTCATTGGAAAAGGAGGGTCTGGAAATGTGTACAAGGTAGTTCTCCCAAATGGTACGGAACTAGCTGTGAAGCACATTTGGAATACTGACTCGAGTACAAGGAAAAAGAGCCTTAGCACTAGTCCCATGCTTGAGAGACGAAGAGTAAAATCACGGGAATTCGAATCTGAAGTTCAGACCTTGAGTTCAATAAGACATGTGAATGTGGTAAAGCTTTACTGTACTATTACCAACGAGGACTCAAGCTTGTTAGTTTATGAATATCTCCCAAATGGGAGTTTGTGGGATCGATTGCACACACCACAGAAGTTAGACCTTGATTGGGAGATGAGATACGAGATAGCACTAGGTGCAGCCAAGGGACTGGAGTACTTGCATCATGGTTATGAGAGGCCTATCATTCATAGGGATGTGAAGTCAAGTAACATATTATTAGATGAGTTTTTGAAGCCTAGGATTGCTGATTTTGGGCTTGCCAAAATTATTCAGGAACATAGTGCTATGGAATCCACTCAAGTTATCGCAGGAACTCATGGATATATTGCCCCTGGTAAATTAAAATTCTTCCAATTCTGTATTTCTTCCTTTTCATTCACTACTTTATGCAAGGAGTTCTATTTTTCATTAGGGAAGACTTGTGTGTTAACGTTTCTCTTGTATAAATAATACTTTCGCGTACTCTGATTTTATATCAAGTCGATATATAAACTACTGCACAATTGTTCATGGTATCGGAGTCAGTCAAATCTGTAAAATTGTTGAAACCCCACATGAAAAAGGCTCACAAATTCTTCTTCTCCGGCAGCTATAGATGGGTAGGATAATGTTTTCACTTGGGTATCAGAGTTTGTCTTCTGCAAGTACATCATGTATTCCACTTTTTCAAAAAAGTAATTACACAAAATTAAAACACGTTTTCTTAGTTTCAACAACAGCTTTTATCAAAGCCGACTAGTATATGCAAGCATTTGAGACTGCAACTATAAGAATTGAGTACTTTAAGTGTTAGATAGTATCAAATACTAAAATTATTTGGGAAAACATTCCCATGTAGAGCATAATTACAGATTTTTAGTATGTTGCAATTGGCATACTATTATATTATTCATAATCTCAGTTTGTCTGTGAGAACATACTCATCAATGAGGTATCTAATTCAGCTGACTGATTGTGATTTTTGTATTGCACTTGATGCAGAATATGGATACACATCTAAGGTAAGTGAAAAGAGTGACGTCTACAGTTTCGGCGTAGTTCTAATGGAGCTTGTCAGTGGAAGAAAGCCGATAGAACCAGAGTATGGAGAGAGTGTAGACATAGTGAAGTGGGTGTATAGCCACTTGAGGACTAGAGAGAGGATTTTAAAGATGGTGGTGGATCCAAGAATACCAGAGGATCATGAGGAAGAGGTTGTCAAGGTATTGAGAATAGCTATACTATGCGCAGAGAGGCTTCCTTCTTATAGACCAACTATGAGGAATGTAGTTCAAATGCTAGAGAATGTGGCGACGACTGAATCATTCGGTGTTGTGGTTGAAAGAGATGGAAGCAGTAAGGTGAAGTTAGGGGCAGGCTCTAGGAACATGTGACTGGATTCATTAGTATCAGATGTAGAAGTAAGGATGAAGTTAGTTTTGAAAATCAGTTGCTATGAATAGTGAGGAGAGTTTTTCTTCTTCTAGTATCTCCTGTAATATAACAACATTTTATCTGCATCTCAAATCTCAGATGCAGGGCAAACTGTTTTAAATTTAATGTTTGACAACAATATAGAAATTGAGTAGGTGCTCAAGTACATGCACAGAAACTGAAAAGTACACTTGGTGAAGTAATAATAGGTGTTAGGATTCGTTGAATTGATCCAACGTAGACCTTTCAGGGCGTAAAGGAAATAAATTAGAATAAAAAAGCGGAACATGCACGATCCATTGTATTCAGTTTGAGTTTAAAGGAACTCCAAGAATTAGAGAGAGGGAAAAAAAAAAAAAAAAAACTCACTACTAGGGTAATGTCAAGCACTTGGCCTGTGCTTTAAATTTTTGATAATATAACATCTCGTCTTTAGATTTTAGTAAAATATTATTTTTATTTTTAAAATGTGTAATTTAGTATTTTCATTGAATAATATTTTATAGTTTTTTTTTTCTATGATGAGAATGGAAAACAAGTGTTTAAACATTGAATTTTTTGACAATTTCACGTTACAACTTTAGGTAAGGTAATTTTTGACCCAACGACTTCTAATATCCCGTTATCAAAATAAATGTCTGTCAAATCAAATTTAATGTCCACAATAAATCGTAGTTATTTGAAAATACATTAACTAATGGCTTGTTCACTTTTTTATAATTGTATATTAGAGTCTTATTTGTTATAAAGAGTTATTACGACGTTTAGTTAACTGTAATAGCTTCTTCATAAGAAATTCTTATTATAAAAAAAAAAAAATTGAATTAACATTTTTTAATCAAACTTATGTATAAGAATTCAATACTAGAATTGTTTTGTTCCCAAAATACCCCATTTAAATAAAAATTAATAAATAAAAATCTTATTATAACTTTATTCCATTTTTAGCAATAGCAATTTTATTATAGCCTTATTCATTTGGGCAGTAAGGGTCTGTTTGGTTCACTTTATTCCAATCGTTTTTGTATCTTATTTTTGTCATTTTTAAACAGATTGTTTATTAAGAAACGGATACAGATAAAAAAAATATAATTTTTTCTCATAAACAAATCAAATAAACAAAATATAGATCATATACAAATAAGATACATATGTAGATAAGATATAGATGAAAATCAAATAATCTAAATAGACCAAATTGCCAAAAATTGAAAGTAGAGACATTTGATCTGTCATTGTACTAAAAGGCTTCGCAAAATAAAAATAAGTAAATTTGATAATTATAATAATGAAAAATAATAATTATAACTTATCACTTTAAACATCTAATTACTAATTGGAAAAATTTTAATTTCAAATTTTTTATAATCTAGATTTTATGGATATATTCATAACAAACCAAAACGAATATGAAAAGTATATGTGAAAATGATAAAAGATATTTTTTTTTTTTTTACCCATCCCCTTAAAACTTTCTTAGTGAAATGAAGCTAAGGATTATTGGTCGACCAACACCCGCCCTTGTTGACTGCCATGCAACTTGCGAGTTTTAGAAGCAGACAGCTTAAGGTCTGGGACAACATGAAGAGTCTCGAGCAATGATGCTCCTATAATAGATATAACGCCACGAAGAATACAGCACCACCAAATAATTATTTGCTGTACCCTTTTCATGTACCTTTTCCTTTTTCATTTTTCCTTTTTTTTTTTCCTTTCTTTTTTATTCAAAGATACGCCATGGTCCCTACCCAATTCCCTAACACTATTAAGTAATTGCATATTATTCCTCACTCGACGACCTTTACAAAGTGACGATTTATTATTATTATTATTATTCTTATTATTAATTTTTAATTTGCTTTATCATTTTTACCTGAGTGGGAGATCACAAAAAGGAGAAGAGGATCAAACTTCTGTTCTACAGAGCCTGAACAAGGTCAACTTCATGCATAGTTTCTCATCAGTAGCTTCACTTTCTTTATCATATATGGTCCTACTCCATTATCTATGTTGATCCATCATGTATATTTTCAAATTTTCAGATGTCTATATAACAAAATATATGGCTAGATAGTAAATCAAATAATTAACACAACTGTTATGCCTACCGGTTTCTTTTTTAATATAGCATAATGAACTTGTACAGTATATATTCTCTCTCGGGTTTTATTTATCGCTTAAATTATGTTTTATGGATGCATGATCAAAATGATGCATATGATTTTTAAAATTGCAACTCAACTTATATAATTTTACAAATTTATTAATTTTTATGAGATTTTTCATGCAAAATCATTTGTTTACTTTTGATAAATTGTTATTATAGATGTATGATTCTCTAAGTTTACGGTTTTATACGTTTTTACCTATTTCTATGCTCTGTGATCTTTGATAATATTGCAAGTTAATGAAGGGTGATGGTTTAGAGGGCTACATGATATAGGGTGTCTGTGTCTCCATCAAAACAGAAAGATATGCATCCCCAATAGAAGAAACAAGTGCATGATGAGAACGTGCCTTTGTATGGGGATCAGATTCAGTTTCATTATTATTCATAAATCTTGTATCTTTATAAAGAGGCTACATTTGATGTTATTCTCTACATCACTTAGTGGGGTATAAACATAAAGCTTCTTTATGCAAAGGAAGCACCATCTCTTTCTAATCTTTCTCTAAGTACAATTCAACAGAAACTCCCCTTAGCCTAATAACTACAGCACATATTCATTCTTTTCAATCATGCATTTTATATACTACTCTCTTCACGCATAACTTCTCTGCAGCACCACACCCAACTTTCTTATCTCTCCTCCTTTCTTTTCCTTTTCAATCTACCTTCTCCTTTCCTTTTTTTTTCCGATATCCCATATGGCTTGTTGGATTCATGGCTTCCTTCTTGTGCCACTGCTATGCCTCTTGTGTTTGTGTCAAGCATCCAACACAAACCAGTCCCAGTTCTTCAGTCTCATGACAAGTTCTTTGTCGGGCAACGCCTTGTCAGATTGGAAACTCAAGGGTGAGATGCATTTCTGTGACTTCAACGGGGTTCGTTGTGATGATCAAGGGGCTGTTGTGAGTCTGGATATTACAGGGTGGTCACTTTCTGGTCAATTTCCATCAGGGATATGCTCCTACCTACCAAATTTACGCATTCTCCGTCTTGCTAGCAACGACTTGCATGGCAACTTGCTGAATAGCTTTGTCAACTGTTCTTTACTAGAAGAACTGAATATGAGTTTCCTATATCATCCTGGAACTGTTCCTGATTTATCGCCAATGAGATCTCTCAGGCTACTTGATTTGTCATTTAATAAGTTTACAGGGAATTTTCCAATATCTATTACCAATCTCACTAATGTTGAGCTGCTCAACTTCAATGAGAATGATCAGTTCAACTTATGGCAACTTCCGGAAAGCATTTCCAGGCTGACAAAGCTCAACACCATGATCCTCACCACATGTATGGTTGAAGGGAGAATCCCTGCATCGATAGGAAACATGACAGCTCTTGAAGATCTCGAATTGAGTGGCAATTTCCTAAATGGTGAAATCCCTTCTGAGCTTGGCTTGCTCAAAAATCTGAAATCCCTTGAGCTTTACTACAATCAACTCAGTGGTAGCATTCCTCCAGAGCTTGGGAACTTGAAAAAGCTTGAAGATTTGGACATGTCTGTCAACCAGCTAACAGGGAAGATTCCTGAATCTGTATGCAGCCTCCCTCGCCTAAGAGTTTTGCAGATTTACAACAACAGCTTGTCAGGAGAAATTCCGAGTGTACTGGGAAACTCTACAACTTTGAGCATCCTATCACTCTATAGAAATTTTCTGACCGGTGAATTGCCACAAAACCTGGGTTCTGCATCCCAGATGATCCTCCTGGATGTCTCTGAGAACCGCCTATCGGGTCCACTACCACCACACGTTTGCGATGGAGGTACTTTGGTCTATTTCCTTGTCTTGGAAAATATGTTTACTGGGGATATACCATCCACTTATGCAAATTGTCCAAGTCTTATAAGGTTTCGCGTTAATAGTAACCACCTCGAAGGACCTATACCTGAGGGAATTCTAGGACTTCCCCATGTATCGATAATAGATATAAGCAATAACAATTTGATTGGTCCGATAGCTGGCACGATTGGCAACGCCAAAAATTTATCAGAACTTTTCATGCAAAACAACGACTTGTCTGGTGTTTTACCCCCTGAAATCTCTGGAGCTGTCAATCTCGTGAAAATTGATCTTAGCAACAACAAAATCTCTGGTCCAATACCTTCTGAGGTTGGTCATCTCAGGAAGTTAAACTTGTTGCTTCTGGAAAACAATGAGTTCAACTCTTCCATTCCAAAGTCTCTTTCTTCATTGAAGTCTGTCAATGTTCTTGATCTGTCGAACAACCGTTTGACAGGGAAAATCCCTGATTGCCTCGGTGAACTGTTGCCCAATTCAATTAACTTCACAAACAATCTTCTTTCTGGTCCAATTCCTCCCTCACTGATTAAAGGTGGATTGGTAGAAAGCTTTGCTGGCAACCCGGGACTCTGTGTTTCAGTCTATATGGACTCCATCGACAATTCTTTCCCCTTATGTCCACAGAATTACAACAGAAAGAAGCTAAATTCCATGTGGGCAATAATTATTTCCGCAGCCATCATTATACTAGGGGCTCTATTGTTCCTCAGGCGGCGATGCAGCAGAGAAGAGCCATCATGGAGCACGATGAAACGTTATCTTCATCGTTTTCCTATGATGTCAAGAGCTTCCATAGAATCAGTTTTGACCAACATGAAATCATAGAAGCTATGATTGATAAGAACATAGTGGGGCATGGAGGTTCAGGCACGGTTTACAAAATCGAATTGAGTAGTGGAGAAGTGGTTGCAGTGAAGAAGCTATGGAGCCGTAGTGCCAAAGATTGTCTCTCTGGGGATAACTTAATCCTGGACAAGGAATTGAAGAACGAAGTGGAAACCTTGGGAAGCATAAGGCATAAGAACATAGTCAAGCTGTATTGCTACTTCTCGAGTTTGGACTGCAGTTTGCTGGTTTATGAGTACATGACGAATGGGAATCTTTATGATGCCCTTCATAAGGGTTTTGTCCTTCTTGATTGGCCAACTCGTCATAGGATTGCGCTCGGGATCGCACAAGGACTAGCGTACCTTCACCATGACCTTATGCCACCTATTATACACAGGGACATCAAGTCTACTAACATCTTGCTTGATGTCAATTATCAGCCTAAAGTTGCAGATTTCGGCATCGCAAAGGTTTTGCAAGCAAGAGGCGGCAAGGATTCAACCACAACCGTTATTGCAGGAACTTATGGCTACCTGGCTCCAGGTATATTTCTTGATCATGATCCATTTCATGAGTTTTCAGGGTAACATATAATTCTACAAATTACCAACGAAATATTACAATTGCTCCATTCCACATCTGAAATGACCACGCTACGGTTAAGTTAGGTACCGTGTTTAGCTTAGTGATTTCGTATGTCATCATAATGCTTTGTTAATACTGGTTTTGATTATTTGACATGCTTTCATGTTCTCTTTTAGGATTGTTCTGGTACAATATTCTTATCCTGTCTTTTTACTGTAAAACAGAATATGCATATTCATCCAAAGCAACCACAAAGTGTGACGTGTATAGCTACGGGGTTGTACTAATGGAGCTAATAACTGGAAAGAAGCCAGTGGAACCGGAGTTTGGGGAGAAAAAAACATATATTGGGTCTCCACCAAAGTGGACACCAAGGAAGGGACAATGGATGTTTTAGACAAGCGATTGTCGGGCATGTTCAGGGACCAAATGATACAGGCTCTGCGAGTAGCCATTCGGTGCACGTATAGTGGCCCGGCCCTCCGCCCCACCATGAATGAGGTGGTGCAGCTGTTGATGGAGGCAGATCCTTGCAAATACGGCAATGGCAAGGCATCAGAAAAGACCAAAGAAGCTTCCATTGGAAATAAAATAAAGAGCCCTTTTGAATTATGATATGATATGATACTAAAGTGGACTTTGGCAGGGTTTTAGGTGTAGTAGTACTTCTATTAACATCAACGTTGTTAGTATATACTAGAATGTAAACAAGTAAGTATGTCTCTAAAGCCATATTGAGACAAGCTCTTTCCATAAAAGTGCAGATCATGATCTGCACTTGCATAGTTTTAATTAAAAGAAGTATTTGAGTTCCACTTGTATATTATCGTCCTGTTTGGTTAGTCGGCTTCTTGTGGTTTTGGCTTTTTTTTTTTTTTTTTTTTTTTTAAACGGATTATTTGTTCAGAAGCAGATACAATGAAAAACAGATGTTTTTATTTGTAAACAGATCAAACAAACAAAATACAGATGTAGATATAAATATAGATGAAAATCAATCGATTCAAATAGTATATCGCATTTTCTATTGTTGGTTTCATTTTCTCTTTTCTTTAATTTCTTTTTGTTTGTAGAAGAACCACAAAAACGTGATTGGTTTTTTTTTTCTTTAATTTTTTATGTTTTTTTCCTTGAATAATTGTTATTGATCAATCAATTTATGTCCGATAGGGATCATTCCTTACTTCAAAAATCCTAAATCAGATTAAATAACTCGTTTTTATATAGATCTTAAAGTAAAGAGTTGTCTGTTTTGTTTGATTTTGTCTTCTTAAGTGAGGGACAATTGAATTTGGATTTTGTTTGTAGAGTAATTAACAAAAATTATTTAATCCAAGACAACGCAGATCATACAATTAAGGAAAAAATAAAATAAAATAAAACACAGACACAGTCAATACATTATGAAAGAATAATTTACCTTTTGTTTTTGTTGTCTTCTGTGGGCATGTAATTGAAGAATTTTCAGGACTAGGACTTGGTCGAGTCAATGACTGCTTTAGTAGTACGCATAGCATATATTTCATGACCCACATCTTTAATAATAAGATATCTTGGAAAGAATTTTGTTTTTAGCTCTTTATCTTTTCCAAAAAAGCGAAGAAAAGAACAATAAAGCAAGGAATGGGATTAAGCGTCCAGTTTATTTTGGTTAGCGTGGAAGGTTGTGATACACGAGAGACTACTTTAGCATCAAATTAATGTCTTGATTCTTAAAAGTAAATGCACACATATTATATATATATATATATATATATATATTGAGAAATGACAATTCCTATACTGGAGGAACCTTTTATTATTTTTTCAACATACTGGAGGACCCATTAAATTTCATATCGATAGCTAGACTTAGCTGTCCTTTTTCATTTTTGCCCCCCCGAAAATAAAAATAAATAAACGGAACGTGTGCTCTGTTGATAAATTGATTGGTTGATAGATGTTGAACGGAGCATCTTTGGGTCCATTTTAGAATGGGACAGCAAAGAAAGCAATAATCTTACTCATTTGTATTCTTTTCTGGGGGTGATCATTCTTTTTCTAAATGCCTCCATTTTTTAATTGATATTGATTGCTATGTAATGGAAAGAAAGAACCAAGCATGTTTCACCGTAGATAGTGAGTCCTTATTTCTCCACTTGAAAAAGGATCATTCAATACTTCTTCTTTTATTTTTAATAAATTCAGAGCTAGTGGAAGCTAATGTTCTGTTGATCCATATTGCATGCGGTAAGAATTGAAAATAACGTTCTAAGTTGATTTTTTTAGGATTGTAAATTAGCTGAGTCGGGCTATTTTCGAATGTTGAGTCGAGTTGAGCTCTTAAAAACTCAAGTTTCACTAATTTAAAAGATATTAATCTCTTTTTTTTTTCAGCCAAATAAAAAATATCAATCTTAATATTTGCATTTAGATTTAAACTCGACTCGTATTTATAGATAAGCTTTATTTTGAACTTAAACACCATGTTTTTACAAATTGTGTCCAAGCCAAACCAAATTTTTTATTAAGCTAGAAATTCAAGTTTAAATATAACTGTTTTAGATAATAAAATTTATTTTGAGTTCAAATTTAGCTTATTTGCATTTAAATTTTTTATATCTTAACTTTTCTTCAGCCTAAAATTAATAAATAAAAGCTGCGAAGTATATATCTACACACATATATATATTAAATAAAAATCAAATTTTTATTTAAATATCATAAATGTAAAAAATCACGATCTTACCAATAAACTTGTTCACAAATACTTTTCCTAGGGTAGTTAAAATTTTAGGTTAAAGATTTTGGTTTTAATAATTTCTTATCTAAAAAAGCCTTTTTTTTTTTTTTAATTTTGCTATTGCTTTATAGGGGAATAAAAAATTCTATCGCGGGTAAAGAATAAAATCTACTTTTATTTCTTGACTGACCGATGGTAAGAAAGTGAGTGAGAAAAAGGACCGCAATAACAAAAATGGAGGGCTATAGTTATAAACGGTATCTGAAATTTCATAAAATATGTAATTATATTTTAAAATTTTAAAATTGATTAATTCAATACATAAATTTAAACATAGGTACTTTTACGTTGACGAAATTTTTTTTTAAATACTAAATTAGTCAATTTTAAATTAATATACTAAATTGATTAATTTTAAAATTTAGATATTTAATTATATATTTTATCAAATTTTAAATATCATTTATATTAATCCTAAATGAAAACTAGTTTAATGATTTACAATCGGAGTGATAGGCAAGTAAGATGTAAATTTAAAGGGATGAAAGTAAGACCCGATCTGTACCGTCGGTTGACCCACCAAAGTCTTCTCGCCACTATCTAGTTTTAGGGGGTCTAGAATATTTTTCTATTTGTCCTTTTCTAGTCCCATTTTTTGTATCTTTTCTTAATTTTTTTTTTTGCAATTTTATTATTTTTATTAATAAAAGAATTCTTAATTTTGTAATAGAAATTTTGTAGTTTTGCTACTTTGTTCACAAGACCTTCTATATTTTATAGATTTTTCCAAAAATGCAATAAAAATAAAAAAGTAATTATCTCGATAATTAGGAATTACCCTACAAAGTTTCAACTTCAAATATTTTCTTAAAATATCTTCAAATTCATAATTCTACTCAATAGAACATAGATTATTTTTTAAGTCCATAAATTGCTTTAAGTTTGCACAACTTTCAATGTTTGTAAATTACCTTAAATAAGCGTTAAAAAACTACTTCAATGTCCGTATATTCACTCGAGATTTTTATATTTAGTTTTCCACAAAACTTTTATAACTTCACAATCTGACGTAATTTTATGTATTGCCATTTTGGTATCTCCTCTTATATTTCATGGCTTTGTGGAAGATTATTCGATGTCATGCTGGTTATAAAATGATCGATTCCATCAAATAATTCAACGGTTGAAATTTATTCTATTTATAATAAAAAATCTTAATTTTTATTACATTAATTTTTTAACTAATTTAATAATAATATTAGTGGAGGAACCATAGAATTTCCAAACTCTATTCATAGTTTCATTGAATCTCAAGTGTTTGTAAATTAATATTAACTTAGTAAATTTGACTCAAATGTCTATTATTTTACTAAATATTTTGTCAGTCTGAATGTTTTCATAACTAGACTGTATGTTTGTGATTTTATTATATAGTTTGCAATTTCACATAAACGTTCCTAATTCCTCTTAATTTTGTAAATTGAATTAAACTTCATAGAAAATAATAGAGGTGAGCAGTAACCCTGCTGCACAGAGTACCCACTCAAACCCTACTCAATGAGTAGGTTTTCTATTGGTATTAAGAATTAGTGAGTAGGTTCTCGATACAGAATTTTTGGACCTCACTCCCATAGGGCAATATACAGTATGGGTCCTAATACCTTGTACCCACCTTGGAACATATATTTTACTATATAAAGTACAGGTTCGAGAACACCATGTACTTACCTTATAAAATTTATATAAAAATAGTATTAATAACATAATAGTGTTATTTATTTCTACTAATTATTTTTGTTATCATCAATACTAAATGTAGTGAGGCTTTTTATATTAATATTTAGTTTCTTTTTTTCCTTGCGCAATTTTACAACTTTGTTGTATTTTCATATTCCATTCTACTAACATTTTATTTTAATATTTTCTTCATTTTGTAGAGATAGTTCTATTGATGAAGGCATATTGAATATTAATTGAAGGAAAAGATAAGAAGGCTAAAGACAAGGAATATATTAATACTTTACATTTTTAATATTAATTTTAGAGACAAGTTGTATTATAAAAGCGTAAGTTATCTTTTTAGGCTAGTTAGTATAAATGTGTATCTCCAAGTTATAATGCTTTACATTATAATATATGTTTTCCATTGTAATTTATATATATTTCAACTTTTATATTATCTTTTTCACTATCACACAAACAATTTTTTTTATAGATATACTACATTAAACTTTGCTGCATTATTTCATATTTCTTTGGTAATTTTGCTACAGTAAATATTTGAAAATAATGCGATTTTTCATGTTGCATAAAATTATATATATTATGATAATCTTCGAATTGAAAAAATAAAATAAAATAAAATACGTGTTTTACAAGATACCTTGTACCTTATAGGTTTTATAAGATAGGAGGTACATGGTTTTGGCAAAAAAAAAAAAAAAAAAAAGATAGGAGGTACATGGTGAGTACAAAGTGGTACCAGATAGGTTCCGAGTACAAATAATACCCTTTATCTTATAAGATAAAATATTTATACTTTACCTACATTGTACTCGCTCACCTCTACAAAATGTCCTTATTTAATTTTTATTCTTTTTACTTAAAATTTCAGTGAATATCCTAAACACACTCAAAGCTTGTAATTTTATTTGTTTAGTTTAGTTGGGCACAAAAGTTCCTAATAAAACACACAATCTGTAATTTCACTAAAACCATTCAATAAAAAGTAAGTTCGATCAACTTTTTAAAATATTATTTGTTACCAACATTTCAAATAAAAACACGGAGAGAATCGTTCGTAAACTTCCTCTATATTTTGCAAAAGCACTTATCTCGTAATTTAATTATCTGCTAATAATATTTTCTAATTCCATTATAATTCATCTTACTCCAACCCACGGAACTTTAAAATTCCCATACCCATACTTACGCGCGGTGGTGTTATGCCAATGGCTTGCTTCTTCTCCCTTTTTAAGAAGAACAGGTAGAGTCAAGTTGTGGATAAGTTTTTTATTGTCATGCATTATTTTAAGGTAGGTCATGTTGCGTATATAACATGAACAATGTTCTCGGTTCATATATAATAAATTCAATCTACACTATGTCCGATGATGATTAAATTAGTGTTAAACTATCTAAATGGAAGGAAATTGATGGAGATATTTTATCTTTTGATTTTGAAATAAAAGTGGAAAATGGTGGAAATTGAGTTAAATAGGTGAAAATATTTTCAATAGTAGAAATTAAATATTAAATTATAAAAATGCTTCTAAAAGCATACAAACAACAATATAGAAAATAATTTACAAAAAAAAAAAAAAACATTTCATTCCATCTCCATCCTCTAAATCTAAACAAGAAACAAAACTATTTCCTTTCCTCTTCTTTCATTTCTCTTCCTTTTCATCTATTTCAACACATTTCCACATTTTTTAAAAACTACCAACATAGCATTCAATTATCTCCCATCCTTTATTAAATAATGTTGGAAATGAAAAAAAAAAAAAGATAAGAATATTCTATAGGGGAATTTCAATCTATGATATTTTATTTTAGTAAATAATATATGTCATTCAATTGAATGACTTTTCTTAATATAATTAAACTGGAGTCGTATCTTTTATTGGTTTTCACTTTTTTAATTACCGTATCCTTATAGTCGGCAATAATATATTCTTATTCTAGATGACAAACTGCAAGAGATGGGAAGGAATAATGACTACATATGCACGTGTATGTTGGAAATTCTTGTTGGGGGTTCTTCTTGCACTATATACATGCTGCATGGTATAAGGCCAAGTTCATGTCTTCATACAACTTCATATGGTGGCTTGTGGGTCCTCGTCCTCATGGAAGCATAAGATTCACAACCAAATGTGTATCTTTTTGAGGGAGTGGCCATAGAGAAAGAAAGAAAAAAAAAAAAAAAAGCAACAAACTTTCATGAAAGCAAATACAGAAAATACCCCTTTAATTAAAGAGACATCCTCACCGAACCCAAAAAAACAAAACCTAGTAGACCTTTTTTAGACTTCTTTTATTTGAACTTCATAGACGCATTATTGTTTTGGTTTAAAATAAAATTAAAAAATATTTATTGAATATTGATAAGAAAAGGCAACATTAATTATTTCCCTGTATTCAAGTAATAATTCCAATATGATTATTTTGTAGGAAGTTAGATAGTTTTTTAATATTGTGATAATGAAGAATAATGGGGCCAATGAAGTTAATTATGACAGCTTTCTAGTGAGACATTTATTTAAAAATACTATATAAGATGCTAAAGAGGTACTTAAGGTTTCAATATTGTATATTTCAAATTTCCAGACTTTTTTTTCCCCATTTTTCACTTTGAGTTTCTTGGGGAGAGAAAGCAAGATCCTAAGGAGCTGAGAACATGGTCAGAATTTCATGCATTATTATGATGATGATGATGAAAACAAAGAAGGTACATAGTATTTTTTTATGTGATATTAATAGAAACTTGAACAAAGCAAAATGAAATAGTTTATATGAAAACTATTGCCTATATAATCCAGCACTTTAGTCCCTTAAATCAGCTAGAGGGCTTACTAGTTTTACTTAGTGTCACACTCTCAATTGATTCAAGGAGCATCTAATCTGCCACACATAATGTTTAGGCGTTATATACTAAGACTAACTTAATCTACAGTTTATCATTATAATTACTAAATAAATTTTAAATTCTAAAATCATTGAATTAGTTTCTGGAGACAATTGGATTTACAATAAAAAATAAATTTCTAAAAAAATTTTCCAAATAAGTTACTTTAGAGAGTAGACTAATATATATAAATAAGTTCTATACCATTAGGTTTTTTTCAAAATAAAATGTACTAAATAATACAAACCATGGGCACATAGATAGGCTCTTATTAAAATATAAGTTTGATAATTAAATTTTTATATTATAAAATAAAGATAATAATCCAGATATCCTAGTCACTCCATTCTTCGAGTATCTCATCAAAGTCCATGCCATATCCAAGTAGCCATAAGTGTCATCATCAATCATCGACAACTACAAAAGAGCAGAATGAGCTAAAGCCTAGTCCGACAACAATACAAGCACACATGAGATGGGCACACACATATGTTCTAAATGCAATGTAACCGTCAATAGTTTATGTCTTTAAATTAAAGTATAGCAAAACAATAGGAGTAGAGCACTCAGCACATGTTTGCTTTCGGAATATGTTGCCGAACTTAGGGGTCTTGAGTAGTAGCAACTGCTCAAGAGGTTGATATAGGCAGCCCAGATACCTATATTTCCTACCTTTACAAATAATAGTCTCGTTAGGGGTTACAACCATTACATCTTTATTAACCATTGTGATTAAATAGAGTAACAAAGCCCATATATTAAACTGCTTAATACAACTTCTCTCCAATTTGAATAAACGTTGACTTGCTATTGTTTGCTTACTAGCTACTCATTGACTATCCATGATGGCCCAAGCCACCTAACTATCATGCTGACACTGCCTAAGCAAGGTTGTCGCCGTTCGAACAGGTCTCAAACGGCCACACGCAAGTAACAAACAATTATTAAAGTCATTTTTTAAGTATTTGTTCATTCATGATGCCTATCCTAGCAAGCAACCACAAGTCACTATGTGTGGTACAAAATTTGCGTTTTAAACAAATAGATGATATCTAGAAGATAAAGCAAGAGGCAGATCTTAACGAATATCTGTCTCAAGAGATTGATTCATACAAGCATTTAAATTAATTAGAGACTAATGCTAAATCATATGAGATACTCATTTTTCAAGTAAATATTCATTTGAAAAAATACTTCTCTAAGTTAATCTAGTAATAAATCTATATTAATTTAACTTAGTGTAATTGGATAGAATTTAATCAATCAAGTTCATTTGAAAATCCATGTTAAATTTAATTAGTTATTAGTCTATTATACACTCTATAATTCAAAATACACTTATATAGGTATAAACCTAACTCATTCCTAATCATACAAGTACCAATATATTTATTATTTATTTTTGCAGAGATCACAGTATGGGCAACATCTATGATCTTGCTCGTGATTGACATCATGCTCATGATTTAGGTCATGTTTAAATTGATTATGAAGATAATTTAAATCTAAGGAGATCACGTCTCGGTCACGGTCATGATATGGCCATAACAGCCATGATCGCTCGTGATAACCATTTCTTGTACTTATTCAATTAAGTAAATTCCTACAATCAAAATAATTAATTATCTATCTTGAAGTTCATATTTTAATATGAAAGCACATTACTTACATTTATATTATATTTATTTGATTGGATTTAATTTATCTTAAATTTCAACATTTCATTTCCCATAAAAAACTAATGTACACCTTAACTTTAATTATTCGGTTACTACCTTAAACACAAGTTCTTAAGCTCAATATAAACTTCTTAACACCTTGTTTTACATGTTCATAAGTTAATTTGGCTAAACCAATTAGTTAATTAAGGTTTTAGGTTCAATTATCATAAGACTATCCAGAAACAAGGGATTCAACTCGACAACCAATAATTCATGTCGATTTGACCATCAAGATGAATGTTCTAGGCTGATTCATCATAGATTTGTAAAGTAGACATAGAGATCTACTGTTCTAATAAGGTCTCACAACCAATGATGGCCGTTTGGCTGTTAGTTCGGCTACCAACATTCATGCCACAATATCAATGTCAAACATTGATTTGAGATGGTTTTGTGATTTTTGAATTCCCAATGTTAAATTCGACTTTCGATCTATTTCGGTCATCTAAAACATGTTTATTCTATATTGTTTCATCTAGTTTATATTTAGATTTATATTTTACAAATTAAATCACAAATCATCATCATTAACACAAATTTATCAAATTTCCAACATATATCAAAAACATACATACATGCATATACGTCAAGAATTTATGTCTAATATAGATGTATGATATTTTCAATTCAATAAAACATATCAATCCAACATGATCATACATATATATATTTGGCACACACATACATAAACATACTTGGAATAATTTCACTAAATCAACAACTATTATGACATATATATACATGTTCATTTTGGTTTTCTTGCATACATACACATATATTAATCAATACTTAAATCTAAGTTAACATTTAATAATTTACATGAATTTATATTTCATTAACATAATCAAGCATATTAATTACATTTATTTACTTATTGGAGGCTTATCTTGAACAGAAATTATTGTAAAAATTTTTATGTGTTTGAGAGAAGTTTTCTTGAGAGAATGTAGGGGTTGGAGGCTGCTGAAAATGGGGAGAGAATTAGGGCTTTTTAAGGCATGTATTTATATTACTTTATGTCATGTAATTATTCTAAGGTTAAGAGCATTTTGGTCATTGTACCTAAAGTTTAGGGGCAATTTATTCATTTCACAATGTAGAAATCTCTAGATGGAGGAGATATTTTCTTGTCATATTGTATAGAAATCTCTAGGTTTTAGGGTCAGTTTAGTCTTTTTGACCTAATGGACTTCTCTAGACTTAGGGATTTGAATTTGATGTGTAAATGTACATTTTATTTATGGTGGAATATGTGCTCATGGGCTTGGACCTATTTGTTAATGGGCTTAGACTTTTAGATGGTGGATTGGGCCTTTAAATTATAGGTTTTTGGGCATAAGAATTGAAATTAAGAAGTAAGAAGAAAAAGTTTGCTAATTGCACTAGAAATTGAATCTAGGAAATCAAATTAAAGGAAAATTAATATATCACTCGAATTTACAATTTTAGAGGCTTATGAATTGGTATTTGAAAGCAAATATTTATTTTAAATTTCTAGGAATTAAGGAGTTAGAATTTAGGCAAAATGTCTAAATTGAATGTTTAGAGGTTTAGGCGATTAAACTTGACGAATCAAATTCAAGTTGATATTGTAAAGTATTAAATAATTCAAATTTGTTAAAATAGGTAATTGAAGTGGTATAATAGGTCAAATTGGGTACTTACTATATTAGGATCTCTATTTTCAATTAAATTTACTTACTAGTTCAATTATATTAAACTATCCAATTATATCCTATGGCTTGCATAATTCCACTAGTTAAATAATTTAAAAGAAATCTTAAACTAAATTTAAATTAATATTCAAAATTTATCTGTATTCTTATACGTAAAAGTGCTAAATTATTCATATATGAGGTGATTAGAGGACTCGTACCATTTTGGAGGTCTTTTTCAGTCAACTAATGGGGGGACATCTCCGGGGATTGAACAAACGGATTCCTCTTATCAGTAACAGTCTCTATATTACAGTGAGATCTATCCTAAAAGCATCCACTTTATAGTTAGTTGTCAAATGTCAAAAACTCAAAAAAGATAACATGGTTTTATATTTATTTTATTTATTTTTAGGATAATAAATAGAGAATGAGTTACTTAACAGTGCGAGTTCCAAAGGTAATCATGGGGTCCTTTGGCATTAAAGAAAGGTTCGTGAAAAAATTGGGGTCATCCACAAGGACTCAAAGAAGCTACCACACTTTTCTTGTTTTCTTTTTTTTTTTTTTAACTTTAGTAATTACTTTGTATAAATTTTATCGTGTAGCTCCTACAAATAATATAAATGAATGTTTAATGATCTTTTATAATAACTTTAGAAATGAGGTTGAATTTTTTTTCTAATGAAAAATCTGAAAATATTAATATAACATCTAACGGCTTTAATAAGGTTTTAGGATTAAAAATATATAAGAAAAAGAGGTTCTTAAAGGGCTAAAATGCGACTAGTTGTATCCTTAGCATTCATCAAGCACAAATGAAAAATAAGATTGTTGTGTTTCTCATGTTGTCGTTACTTGGAACGAGAAGAAAAAGGGACAATCATTGCACGTTTGAGTAATAAAATTAAGTGCTTATTTTAAACTCAAATAATGTTTACTTACCTTCCATAAAAGTGATATGTTCTCTAAGTGCAACTTAGTGGTGCACCTCCAGATGATAATAATAATGACATGAAGTATTATTGCTCATGTACACTCGTGCATCACAACTTGGGCTAAATACTTCATATGCTACTGTATAAATTGTGTTCCTCGTGTAGGGTGCAAACAAATCTGTGTTTGAAAATATTAACCTATAAGACCCGAAATCATATAAGAAATTTAAATTCATGAGCCAATCCCTTTAATAGATGCATTCTTATCCACTTGAACTCGTTTATTGATTTTAAAACCTATTGTTTATTTAATTTTATTTATTAATATTTTTTATTAAATTAATTTTTTAGATTAATAAGACTCTAACATATATCCTTCTAATAGTAATTAATTATAATGATACTTTTGTATAAAACTTAACTCATGTATTTATTAAAAAATATTAAACACAATATGAGTTTGTAAATCGACCAAACACAGATTATGTTTTTGTAATTAACCTAAAAATAATATATATTTGTATATATATATACTCTCTAGTAAATGCAACAACAGTTATAAACAAGTATAGTCTTATTAAGCATGATATGATAAATCATCATTTGCTATATCATATCATTGCATTGGATGGATATCGGCACTAAGACAATGCAATACCATGTCCGTACAGGTTTCCTTCCCTTCTCGTTCTCTTCTAGACTAAATTTTTTCCACCATACAAATGCTCCCCTTTTAAAATGTAGTGCCACCCACTAATTTACATTTGGTGGAGCTTCCAAGTGACCAAAGAACTGGTCAATCTCTACAATCCAATCTAAAATCTCCTCAATTCCTCAACTCCTATCAAAATAAGGAGTATCAATGTTTAGTCAAAAATCATTGGCATCCTTATTGTCACCACCATAGGCATCTCTCCTCTGTAGCCACTTGTGGTTGATAACGAACAATCCGATTTAATTCAAAACAAGATAACGAACAATCCGATTTAATTCAAAACAATCTTCCTCTCATAGACATATTGTCTATGAACAAGACATCAAGTTTGTCGACAAGGTCACCATGAGCCAACTCTACCCCTCTTCTATGGTCAATTGCCTCTTGTGTTCATCAATCCCAAGAGCATCCATATGCTCTACAATTTCCTTAAAGTGCTCCTCAAAATGTCGAAATAAGATCCATCTCTGCTCCAAGCATTGCAACATATCATCCCCTTGCTTTGGGACTTAGCCTATTGAAAACCATCATGTCAAACATTACCATGACCACCAACTGCCATCCTACTCTAGTACCAATTAACATAGTATAAACGAATAACTCAAACCGGAGAGAGAAAATGAAAAAAAAAAGTGATAATTGATCTAAAAAATGATGGTTGCAAAGGTTTTTTTATGTCTCTCAACCCTAGATACATAAAGAAACAATTAAAAAAAAAAAAGAGAGAATAAAAGTGTTTGAGATGCATGGTTAAGAACACATATTCGTTGGAAATCATGCTCTTTTCATGAAATCAAGGGGCAAGAACACATCCATACTAGAGACCTTACTCTTCATTAAAAAACGCATGCCATTATATGAAAATAATTATAATAGAACATTAAAAAAAAAAAAGAAATAAAAGATGGCTTGGGTTTTTCACAATTCAATCACTCCATAAAATGTATGCAAACTTCATTTGCATCAGTTACTTAAGGTTTATAATGATTGTTTTTGCGTATGAAAAAAAAATGTATGGTTTAGTTTTATATAAGACCATTTATCGCCGCTCATTTAATGTTGATACATTTAATTGAGTTAGGCAAAGAAACTACAGCTATATCAGGGATGGACCTGGGGGTAATAGGGTCATAGCAATCAAACTCGAGAAAAAAAATAATTATTATAATATATTTAAATAGAGAAATTGTGGTATTTTCTGTCTTTAAAAACAAAAAAACCATATTCGGCCGTTCCTGAGTTATATGGAAATCAAATAAATTTTACTTTTTGCAGCAAATAAATATAAACCATACTATGATAAAGGTAAGCCAAATAACTTTATAGTGCAACCGATTGGGTAACGGCTTGTTTATATACGGAATTTCACAACTTGCGTAATATTTTGATTTCGGAACCTACATGATATTTTAATGCCTCAATTTTTTCCATTTTTTTTCCCTTTTAGGTCTTTTCAAGCCTTTTTGGATTGAGCTAATTAAAGCCAATGAATAATAAACTTGCAATTCTAGTTTTCTTCATTGTTATTTAACGTAATAGTCCTTTTTCCAGCAATAAGTTTTAATCACATTATAATTAAAATAAAAAGATGTTATTCACTATTACAAAATTGATTTTTTACAGTAATAAGTTTTAATCCTATAATAAGATAACTAACCTTTAAAAGTAGAAATTTTGTAATAGAAAACTAACCTTTAAAAGTAGAAATTCTGTAATAGAAAATAAGAAAAATAATTTCTATCTCTATATATAGAATCAGATGTTGATTTTTGTATTGAAAATTTATATTTAGAGAGATAATTTTTTGTTTCTAAAGTCTAATTTTCTTATGGTGTTGAAAGTTCAAATTCTAAAAACTAATTTGCAACATACCAACTCATAATACCTATTTTTCTTCTCAATGAAGTCTTTTCATTATTATACTATTTCAATCACATGTTCAGCGATATGTAAAACATAAATATACATAAAGTATATAACTTTTTAAAATGATTTTATTAATACAGGACTTTTAAGATATTTAATTTTTTAAAGACGTATGTCACCAATACACGACAATATTATTCATCAGCAACCAAAGTGAAAGGCAATGATACTGATGGGCATTAATAAGGGCATCATAAATCCATTCTGCGGCTTGGCCGCGTCGCAGCAAGTAAGGTGATTTCTGACTAAACAAATTCTTTGGCATCAGCTTTTTTTTCTAATGGAGTGGATTCTTTTCAAAAGAATCAAGTCTTCTCTAATAATCTTTAAGAAAGAAATGCACTCATGAGGCTTCAACAACAATAAAATCAGATGCTCAACACTGAATTTGTTAATTACATACAGATAAAAAAGGGTTTTGGCGTGCGAACCAATCCAAGTCCAGTATTAACCTAGAGATGATAATGAGCATCGTCACTAAATTACAAAGCCATTAACATTAATTTCGTTATAGGTATAGTTAATTATTTGATTAACATGATTGACATGATTATGGTTTGATAAAGGGTTGTTATTTTGAATACATGTTTCCTTCTTTTTTTTTTTTTTAGAATGATACATGTAAATATTTTATTGATCATAAAAATTAATTTTATATTTTTTCAATTTTCTCTTTTTTAGAAAAAATAATTTTAATATTTTATCTATTTAATTTTATTTAGTAATATTTTTATTAAATCAACATTGTTTCATTATAACAATACTTTTGTATAAAACTTAGCTCACATATTTGTGAAAAAAATTCAAACAAATCATGTGTTTATAAATTGACCAAAACACATGTTATATTTTTATAATTAACCCCAAAGATAATTTATATATATATATATATATATAAATATACCTCTCTAGATAATGCAACATCAATTATAAACAAGTGTATTCTAATTAAGCATGATATGATAATTCATGACTTGCTACATCATATCATTGCATTGAATGGATATCAGCACTAAGATATAAAAATCCAACAAATCCTCTTTAGCTATTAAAAAAGACCTTAAAAATTTAGATAGAAAAATATATTGTGAAACGACGTTGGAAAAGATTAATGAAAATAGTTTATCATTTCTTTCTCTTCTTAACGGGTGTACTAAAGGATTTACGTGTACATTAAGTAATGTATATTTATTTGTATATCATATGTTTGAACAATGTTGGGAATGTATAAATTATTATTTTAAAAAAAACCACATAAATACAGCTTCTTTTATACGGAGATATTTATCTATGTATCAATTCACCAATAATTTAATTATACAAATACAAATCATACAAAAATAATTACATGAATTTGATGCAAAATCACATGTTAAATATATGAT
Organism: Combretum micranthum; assembly: GCA_024138025.1. Taxonomy (NCBI): domain Eukaryota; kingdom Viridiplantae; phylum Streptophyta; class Magnoliopsida; order Myrtales; family Combretaceae; genus Combretum; species Combretum micranthum. Next base: position 68,141 of record JAMXBD010002982.1, read on the forward strand.
TTTTCTTTCTTTACATATATTGCATGTCTTACATACATTTTTCTTTTTTTTTTTTTTTTTTGTAAAAATACTAAACCTTTCCATTTACAGCAAATGACATGTTAAACGCGATTTTGTAACGTACTATAGTAAGACGTCTGATGTATTTGCAAAAAATAAAATCGCATCTTCTAGATTCAATTTGGCGCCGTATTTACGTTGTTAAAATTATATAATTTGTATTTAAGTAATCTCTTTTTATACGATTGGTAAACACTTGTTACACGCTTTTTTGTATAGATATCATAAGCATAAAATATCTCAAAATGGAATTTATATACTAAAGCATAAGAGTAATGCCTCGTTTGATATTAGAATGAAGTAAAATTAAAAAGGAACAGTAAATCTTCTAGTATTACCTTATTTTATAATCAATGATATTTTTTAAATAAAAGCTACATTTATGGAAAATATATAACAATTCCTCTAGTAAAAGAAAGAAGTAAAAATTTCTTTTTTTATTTCATATTATTAAGAAAAATATTTTTCTTTTCAAAAACACACGGACCTATCAAGGACCATTTCATTGATAGAATCAATAAAGTAGAATTTCATAGATAACGAGAATAGAAGAGATAAGGGCTCATAACCTCACACACAAAGCCACATCTCCTAAACTGAAAATAGGTGGTAACAACTCTTTAATAATAAAATTTCTACCAAGAAAATGGAAAACCAATACTTTGTTCAACGAAAATGCCCACATAAGGGGTAGAAATATGGACTAAAAGATAGACAACAAAAATAGATACAACCAAACCACATATTATAGCAAAAGAGGTGAGATGATGATGATGCATGGATAAGTAGTTGATTTTGTGAAGATCCAACAAACTTATTGTAGGATGAAGGTAGGTATGGGAATGGGCATGACATAGGGGTGGACATGGATTGGTTTGGTTAAGTTTTTCCTATAATCAAACTAAACCATAATTTATTATTTTGTTTTTTATTTTTCATCCTAAACCAAACCTTTAAGTAACGGTTTAGTTCAGTTTAGAAATTTTCTAAACCGTTAAATAACAGTTTGGTCCGGTTTGGATTACGGATTAAATTAAAATTCAAACTAAAAGTTTTCTTTGTTCTGATTTTTTACATTTATATAGATACTTAAATATTTATATCACTTTATAAAGTTTATATTATAAAGAGTTAATTACAAAAAGCTAACCTGTGTTTTATCCCTTTTACAAATAGTTGACTCGTGATTTTTATTTTGAAAAACAACTAACCCGAGTATTGTTCCATTATGTTTTGTTAAAGATGTCGTTAGTTAAGCCACATGTAATATAAAGATAATAAATTATAAAGAAGGACAAATATATCATTTGGTTAAAAATAAGAGGGTTTTATGGTCAACTCTAATATATGATTATAAGTTTTATTACATGGCAAACACATAACGAAAGATAGGAAAGTGTAGCTGAAAGCCGGAATTTAAGCCGCCGGCCTACCTTTCTACATCGCCGACGTATCTTTCCTGCACTACCAGTGTAGGGCTGGCCTTCATGGTCTTAGAAGCGACTTTTTTTTTTCTTTGCTACCATATGTAGGCCGCTAGCCTTCTTTACCAGCTTACAACATACGAATTATATTGCTTTTTTTTTTAGGGTTTTCTTATGACCTTTATATAGATCTTTAACCTAGCTCTTTTCACAACATTCCTAAACCTAGAATGTAAACCCCCAAAAATTTTCATAATTCATAGAAAATAATTCTAAAAGTTAGAAATTTAAATCCCAAAAATCGACTCAAGATAAAACCAAATTCTAGACCGAGTCAAACACCGGAAACGAAACCCTAAAACTCGAACCAAGTTAAAACTTAATTCCAAATAGAACAAAAACGAGTTTTCTCAATCTTGAGAAAACAGAACCCTTGAAACAAATATAAAGTCTAACTACCGATTTAATCAACGTCCGTACATCAATTAAATCACTAACCGTTTCCTAACACGCAAATCAAGACAATATATCCAAATAACGATCAACAGCAAAATCTTAAAACCTTCGATAAATTTCAGAAATCACAAATTTCAAATTCTCACCAAAAGTCAAACTGAGTCAACTCATAACCCTAGACTCGGTTAAACGATTCCGAGAACTAAAAACTATTAAATAATCACAATAAAATAAAATAAATAAAACATAAATTTCGAGCTAAAATTTAAAACGATCAAAACTCAAAATTATACGATCTTACGAATATCTCAAAAAATCGGAAATCAAAACGGAACCCTAAAAGTCAACAAGCCTATAACGAACCCTAGTGTTTAAGATCCGGCAATCCCGCGTTTTCAAACCCTAGAAAACGAAATTAAGTTAATGGCCTAGAATAGTTCGTAATAACGTAGGGTAACATAAAAATATCAGATTCGCGAATTTCGAGTGACCTTCGGACCCAAACGGGATCGGTTCTCGAAAAGCGTGTCCCGGAGCTCGGAATATTAAAAATATTCCGTTTATACCAATAGACTCGTAAAAATACAAGGATTCCAAAAATATCAGTTTTAGAATTTTTCGGTAGCTAAAAATTACAGATATCGCATTATTACGCGTATTTTTATTACTACCGGTACTTTAATTGTCTAGTCTACTATTCATAGTACTTTTCTACTATTCATTACTATTCACCTATCTCTACTTTTTCTTACACCTATTTCTTACACCTACATATCTATTTTCTTACTTTTTTCATTTCCAATACACTTTAATCACATCAACTTTACACATTACTTCTTTATTACACAAACAAATAAAATAAAACAATTTCCCCCCTAAAGCCAAAACCGGCGCCTCCCCTCCCATCATCATTTATTTTCTTTTTCAATTTATTTTATTACATCCAAAAATTCACTCCAAAAATTCTATAAATACCCCTTCCTCTTCATTCTTTCACACAATTCATTTCACTACCAAAACTCTCTCAAAATCTCTCCACAAATTCTCTCTTCAAGAATTCTCTCTACCAAAACTCTCTCAAACCAATTCCTCACAAAAATCATCTCTCATACATAAACTATCTACCACATATCACTACTCACATAATACCCATTTCATTACCATCTTCATACCTCTTACATACCTTAGGTAAATATTTCTTCCATCTATTATTCATCCATGTCATGTAACTTAACATGACTATGGTGTTGTTTTGAAACTCATATGAGTAGTAAAAGCAACAACATGTTCATGTTTTGTTCTTGTACATAAGCTTCCTATTTTATTATGTTGTTATTATTATTGTGATTATTTGCTTATATATATAGTATTATGTATATATATATATTATTTAGAGCATATAAGCTCATTTGTTATTTATTTATTTTCAGTTATGCAATTTATTTATTTTATGTTGATATTAAGACTAGTCTTTCTAGTCTTAGACTTGTCCATATCAAGTCAAAACAATCTTTTATTTATTTTCTTTAATCTTTCGGGACTAGTCCATTCTTAGTCCCGGGATGCCTTGATAAAGCTAAGGCTCCAATACTTGATCGGGATTCCTTGATGAAGCTAAGGTTCCCAATGCTTGATATTTTATTTTCTTGCTCATTAATTATTTTTAGTATTTTCTTATGTTCTTATTATTTTATATGCTCATGATACTTGCATTTGCATAATGTTAATGTCTCAACTAGTCTAAAAATAGAATCTTGTTTTACTAAATGAACTCAAAGCTAAGTTTCCAATTATATGATTTACCACAAAAACATGAAGTTATTATCAACAACCTAGAAATAGAATAATACAAGTTTTCTCAAGTTTTCTTAAATAACAAATAGTTTTACAAGAAAACATAAATAAATATTTTCCTTGTATTTTATGGTAATCTAAGTTTTTAGAAAAATAAATCGTTATATTGAAAGTTTGAGACTTAAATTCTTTTCTAAAACTAAGGAACAAACTAGTTTTCAAAGTTAATATAAAAATCAACTCATAAGGAACCCACTTAGGAAAAGTAATGATTTTTAAATTCTAAAAGAAAGAACTTGTTTTCAAAAAATATAAATAAAGTAAGGTTAGCAATAATGGATTTTATCATAAAATGATTCTTTTCAAAGAGATGAAAGAACAAGTTTTAGAAAGCAAAAGCTTATATTTTAGAAATAAAATAAGAAGACAAGATTCATTTTCTAAAAACCATCCTAAATACAAAAATTTATAAAAAGGTTTTTATCAACTTAATATACTTTTGATGAATTTGAACTTTAATCACTAGAAGGAAAATTTAATACAAGACTAAAGGATTAAGGAAAAATTCAACTTGTTTTGGAAGAAGAAATGAAGAAAATAAAATAAGAATATACTCATTTATAACAACCTAGGAAAAATATAAAGTTTCTTTAGATACTTGAAAGGAAATTTTCAAAACTAAGGTTTAAATGAATTGTTTTATGAAATAAATTGTTGAGACACTACCATTGGGATTTTGCATATAAAGTGAGCATACCTATATATTCAAAAGTGTTTATCAAATATATTTATATTGTTACAAAAGGATTTTCTTTAAAATGAGTTGAGTTAGAAAATGGATTTTGCAAAAGTTTAGAAAATTCGTTTTAAATCTGTACCTGACGTTTTCGGAACCCAAATGACCTTTTATGACCAAGATAAGTTTAGAAATGGATAGAACTTTTCGAATAGGTAGAAAACGGTATATCATATGCGAAATTCCGAGTTAAAATGAGCAAGTTATGGCCATTTTAAGTTGGAATTTCTTCTTATACGATTTTACCACGATTTTAAGTAAAGTTTAGAATCTCCAAGAATAGAAATTCATGGAAGACTTATCCCGGGTATTTCTTTTGTCTAGGTGACGAAGGATACGAGAATACCCTACCCGAGGATTACTACGACTAAGAAGATAGCGAAATGGACGAGTGAGTTATTCCTTCTAATTTCGTTACCTTGCTTGTGCTTGTAATGTAGTAGCATTAGTATACTAAGAAAAGATAAAAACGAATATATTTGGGGATTTCGGGATTATGTATATATGATTCTATGTTTATGCGTGAATGAGAATTAAGAATATCGCAACTTCGATCTGCTTGTTTAAATAATTTTGTTTACTTACTTGTATGATTGTTTATTGTTGCTAAATTGATTGATCGCCCCTAATAAACCTTAATAAGGTTTGACCTAAGAACAATAAAACGTTCACGCATAGCATCCATCGAGTCACATCTATTTCGAAGGCTGCTACTCCTACGCGTAGAGTTGGATTGGCTGTGATCGTGCGGTGCCACGGGCCATGTTCCTTCCTGGAGAATCCAAATCGCTCGGGGAAAGCGACTCTAGGTTCGGAGCCGAGCCAACCGAACGCTGTGGGTGAGGACCTGGGGACTAGCAGTAGAAGGTCGAGGACCTTCAACCCCGATTCCCTAACCTTTGATACGGAGGGGTAAATCCGTTCTATATATGGTTTCCGGATGACTATATATATTCGCGTAATCATGTGATTGTTGCATTGTATGCATAGCATATGTGTGATTAAATAAATAAACTTGTTTGAAAATATGGTGCGAATGAAAAGGAATATCTCACTAAGCTAGTTGTAGCTTATACCCCTATAGATTTTGTTGAAACAGGTATATTCGTGGATTAATTTGAGATCATGACATTAAGGAAGTCATGGACGGATGATTAAGGATATGGAATCATACGATGAAGAAATTTTGTAAGGTTCTTTATATGTGCTAACCTATATGATTAGAGACGTATATTTATTTGAAGATAATAGAAGAACATGCCCTTAAGAATTGAAATGTGATATGCTTATGTTTTATATTAAGTATTCTCTTTGCCTTGTTACTTATTTATTATCAATGTGAATTGCGCTACTCCGATGCGTCCCCTTGGTTGTGATGTACGCCTTGTACATAATATGGAAGCCTTTGCGTGACTATGGTAGTCATTCCTAGGCTTTAGTATTGTGTACGGCGGACTGCCACGTTTAGGGTACCCCTCGGGGCGTGACATAGAAACCTCCTTCAAATCTCTCTGTCTGTGATATTCTACGATCAAAGGAAATCAAGAACCTAGATCAAGGTGATTGGATCTTCATCAATTCCTTAGGATTTAAAGGCAATAATCTTTTTCTTAAGGTTTCTAATTGGATTTGAAGGAGAAATTGCAGAAGTATCCTAAATCATATTTGGAGGATTTCAGTTTCAAATTAAAGTAAAGGTAAGATTTTTATTCTAGTCTTGTGATTTCTAAGATTGATAGATTATAGGAACGTGATTATAGCGATATTATATTATTTGTGAAGGAGAATTGATTGAACGAATTAGGGTTTCTATTGTGAATAAGATCTGCGAGATCTAAGTAGGTATGAATCCGTTCTTCATCTATGGATTTAAAGTTATGAACTTTCATAGTTGTTTTGCTCATAGAGGATTGCATATATAGTGTGTATGTGTTGTGAAGGGAATTTGTGTAGATTCGTTAAGAACTTTGGAGAATTTGTGAAAAGGGTTCCTGTGAAGTGCAAACGGGATAGCAGGTGTGTTGATCTTCGATTAGGTTTATGAAACTAGGGTTAAGGTTTGAAAATTGTTATTACAATTGGAATTGATTGCAATATATATATTGTTGTTAAACAGGAGTATTGTAAGATTATGGTTCCTACTTTGTTAATAGTTACTATTTGAGAGATTTGGATTGAAAGCAAATCCAGGTACGACCTTACCATGTTTGATTGTATGTGCTCGTAGGATTAGTTTATAAATCTGACTTAATTAGATTGCACTTTAATTGAATCAAGTATTGGTTGTGAGTGGCTGTGGTTAGTAAAGACCACGACAGTAGTGTGATACTAAAGCTGGCAATAAGATGATTCTTGTGTGGCAGTGTCCTAAGTGGAGTTGCTGCTAGAGATGATTTCGGTAGATAAGATTCGTTATCAGCTTAATTGTGGAATGCAAAATATATATATATATATATTATTGTTATTACATATGTTTTCTTCGGGGTCATGAGTTACTTTAGGTTTAGGACTAGAGATCTATAGTCTTAAACTGCGTTGGTTGCAGGCTCAAGAAAAGATAATAAATTGTGCTTGTTGCATTAGCATTTAAGTTGTATGTGATATTGTGTTGTGTGACCATGTGCATGTGTTTTTGGTTTGGCGTACTAAGCGTTTTTTGCTCAATCCTTATTTTTCCCATAGGTAAGGTAAAGATTCTATTATTTATGATATGATGGTATACGATGTATTCGTGGATTTTTGGGAAAGTGATAGTGGATTTGACCCTTCTACCAATAATTGAGATTAGTATAGTATGAATAGTAGATCAAGAAGAAAAACCTTATATTAGATTAGTTATCTGTGAGAATTTTATGAAGTTTAAGATATTCTTTTATTTCTTTAAGTTGACTTGTTTAGTTTATGATTTAGCAGAATTGAGGACATTTTATTTTATGAGTATCCTTTATTTGTGAGATTTGGAGATATTTAAGATATATATTTGAAGATTAGAAACTATAGCCTTTGCATGTTAATTGTTGATAGTGACACGTGGCGGGCTGATAATGCCTTTAGGTTAGGGCGTTACACCATACATGCCAGTCATGTGACAAATTAGAAAAGGCATAAACAACATTTCTAGAAAAGAAAGAAGTAAAATAATAATAAATCCATGCTGCCATTCTTTCCTAATTCCTTCCTCTTCCATTTCTCTCTCTCTCTTTCAATCTTTAGTCCTCTATTTTGTGTGTCCGTTACCAAAGTAAAAGCAAGAGATCATTTCATCTCTAATGGCAGTAAACAAATTTGCCACCATAGTCCATAGAAACATAAATAAGTTAACTCTTAAGTCCTCATAATTCTTCTCCTCTTAAATTCCCCTATCTCTTTATTTTTTCCACAAAAAAAAATTATAAATAAAAGATATTCTCTTGTCTCTCATCTCATCATCAAGTTTGCTTGCTGGTTCAGCTTGACCTACCTTGTTTTTGTTTCCGTCTTAACACATCTTCAATCCTCGTATAAACAGCAATCCTGAAAATCTTGTAAACCATTACCATGCCGATGAAATTTCCAAGCTATCCTACTATATCAAACAACGGAGCTCATTCATAGACAATACTTGTGTGAGGATTGCTCCTCCCCTGGCCTTGCAAGCATCGATAGCGACGTGTTTGGAAATGAACATCTTAAGATGAGATGAGTCTGAAATGTTTATGAGTGATTAGGGTTTTACAATTGATGGGTGCGGAGAAAAATCTAGATTTCGTATGAAAATGATAATTTTGTGTATAAGAATGCATGATGTCTTAGGTCAGGGTTATTTTTTTTATGGAAGAGAGGATCCAAGAAATTGAGATTTCAATTAAAAAAAAAAAGTAACATTGCTTTTCTTTATTTCTTTCTTTCTTTTTTTTTTTTTAAATTTGTCACATGACTCTAACACATTTATCACACCCTTAAATGATGGTGATTTTGACAAAACACAACAAAAAATTTCTCGAGTGAGTTGTTTGTCAAAATAAGATTCATAGGTCAGCTATTTGCAAAAGAGATAAAACAAAGATAAGTTTTTTGTAATTAACTATATTATAAACCACAACAAAATACTTTATGAATTCATCATACTTTTCATATATAGTTCTCTACAAAATCAGTTATCCACCAATAAAATACACTCACTAACCAATACATAGTAAGTCATAATTTATAATTTTTAATAGAACCATCAAGTCAATCATCTACCAATTAATTTAGCCAAAATAAAAAATCATCTACCAAAAAAATTCATCAACAAATAAAATGATTTACTGATACAATACAATAAACAATTAACATATAATAAGAGTTTATAATTGAATAAAAATTTTCATACTTTATAAAGTTAAAAACTATTAAAAAAAACAATAGTTCATCACCAATTCATCAACAATATATATATATATATATATATCATAAGCCTAAAAAAAGAAATTTAAAAATGAACAAGTTGAATTTAATCAATATTCACCAAATAATAAATATCAAATAAATCATATCAACATATATGACTTTAATTAATCATCATAAAAAAATCTATAATTATAACTTACAAGTAAAATATTATTATATTTTTTAAAAACAGTTTGGTTTGGTTTTATGGATTGGTTTTGTTTACTTTCTAAACAAAACTATAAATTTATGGATTAGTTCGAGTTGAAAAAAATTTCAAACCAAATAATAATAAAAAAAAACCATATTTTTTTTGTTTTGGTTTGGTTTGTTTACGAACTGATTCGGTTCTGTTGGTTTTTTTACCTATCCCTAGGCATGAGTATAAGCATAGAGAATTAAGTTTGCAAGTAGACAAAAGTGAATTTTATTGATGCTAAAGAAATTGGGTTTACTTAAAAAAATGATAAACGAGTGTGGTATTGGTGGGTTGCCCTATGAGAATGTAAAATTAGGATTTTTCTTAATGTTACGAAGAAAGAAGGAGGAGAAATTTACATTAAGTCAATTTAAGATTAGCATGAAATAAATATTGTTTATGCATAACTTCTTATAAATCAAATGAGTTAATGACTACTCCTTGAGTGATAAATAAGGTAGAATGGCACTAGTGTTCCAATAAACTCCTAAATTAATTTCATGAAATGGGATGTGGGGCTTCATATAAGACAAGACCATGGGATTTTTAGGCATAGTAGACATCTTATCATAAGTAATACTACCAAAGCCTTTGAACTTTCTCTTTTGAATAGCATAAACATGACATAAAAGACAAGACTTAATTACCAATTATAGAGTATTTATCTGTCAAAGTTAGGTTCTTAATTAAGAATAGAAGTTGGAATAAAAGTTTTGAAATCCCTCATCATGGTGCATCCATAACGATTCCATGTGGTCTAAACACAAATCTAAACATGTTTAACAACAGTAAGTGGATCTTACTTGTATCAGTTTCTAAGCTTTTCCCAACACAAACTTTTTTAAACATCTTGTCATGTTTAAAAGCATGTCAGTTGTGTGTCAAATTGTTAGTGCTAACGAAAAAAGATTAAGCATGATATATTAATGTTATATTGGTAAGAGAAATCTTTTATACTACCATTTGTTATAAATGCATCTACAACATATTGATAGGTGAGCCAGTTATTGAGGAATGCCTTCATAAAAAACCATGTCCAAAGATACAATCTATTGTAAAATAAGGTATTTGCATGCTACTAATATCACTAAAACCTTTAACGAATGTACCTATGTTGTGATCTACAAATAATATACTTAAAGGAATATCCACTTCTCTTCTCTTTAATCTTTACAAAAAAAGGTTTTCGCCGGCTATTCCTTGAATAGGCATAACGTCTCTACTTTGTGTGGCCACAAAGCACAAAATCAATGAATAAGAACGACACAAAACACAACCTAAAGGGTAAGAAGACAATGGGAAAAAGGAATGAATGGGGAAAGAATTAATTTTTGTTATACGAAATCAATCTATAATTGATTCGCATGCTTCTTTAGCTAACAAGTACTAAAGGGCCTCTGTTCACCCTCCAAAATTGGAACCCATCAACCTAGCATTTGACCTGTTGGAATTTTCACAATTTTTCTTTTACTTTTTCACATTTTTGAGTGGCGGTGGCTACCATTACAAAGGATGATTCATACAACCCACCAACATTACTAGCCATTTTTTAATTACTGCCTAGCCTTAAAGTGATTGGAAAATAGCTACGTTTTTTAATTTGTAGTTTTTTATTTTTAATTTCATGCAACTATCTATTTATCTCGTTCGTATGTCTTATCATTAATTAAATAAATAAATATAATCAATTATCATATCAATTTTTCAAGGAAATAATGCTCACTTTTGAAAAACTGGGGATCTATATGACTTGCAAAGTTTTTAGAGGCGACTGTATCTATACAACTTACAAGTTTCTAGAGGCGACTGTCTAATTTTTCTTAATAAAGAAACGATTAACACTAGAACCTAGATGAGTGAAACGTTTGAAAAAGCCTTAAGAATCAAAATAAATAAATAAACAAACAAATAATTAAAAAACCAAAAAGTAATCCTCTTCTTTGAATCCTATTCACTGCGATTGTGAAATGTCAGCGTTTTATCTGTTGTCAAGGTTAGCCAATTTGAAAGCTCCGTTTTCTCCTTTCTTTTTCCATATAACGCATGCCTTTATTTCATTTTACTTCCCATCTCTTTTTATTCTTTAACTTCACTTACTTTTTTTTCCCCAAATCGAGCCCAACATTTCAAGCCTCTTTATAGTGACCTGCCCATTTTAAGATATGCCGCTAGCGTTTAGGTTTCGACTGTTGGAATGAAACCAGAGTGGAAGTGAGAGAATTTCATTCAGTGTTATTTTTTTATTTTTGGGGTTATTTTTTTTATAAAGAAAATATATTATAATAAAAAATCTTTTATTTATTTCATATTACATAAAATAAGCATTATTTAGGATAAATTTTTTAAAAAACAAATAATAGAATGATTACTCTAGGATAATAATTATAGAATAACAATTATATTCTAATAATAAAGAAAATGCAATAGAATTGTCCGTAGAGTAATTAAAATAACATGCACCTGCATGGTAGAGCAACAGATATTAGAAATATTATATGGGATTTACATCCTCTAAGTTTTTCTCACTTTACAATTGAGATTATTTAGATTCATGAAATACTTTGTAACATTATTTACTGTCATAGCTATTTTTTTTAACATATTATATGTTATCATGAATTGTATTTTTCTATTCATACATGATATTACATAATTGGATGGGATGTAAACAAAAATGCTATTTATAATAGGAAATATCTAATCACCTTTGAGTAGGAGTTGGCATTGAATGATTTGGTTCGGTTTTTCCTAAAACCAAACCAAACCATAATGTATGGATTTTTTTTTTCCATCTTAAACCAAACCATTAAATAACGTTTGGCCCGGATTAGAAATTTTTTAAGCATTAAATAACGGTTTGGTTCGGTTTGGATTACGTATTAAATCAAAATTCTAACTAAAATTTTTTTTTCTAGTTTTTATTTTTATATAGATGCTTAAATATTTATCACTTTATAAAGTTTGTATATAAACAACAACAAAATTTTATGAAATTCATCATACTTGTAATTTATAGTTCTTTATAAAATCAGTTATTCCCAAAAAATACATTTACTAACCAATACAAAAATAATCATAATTATATTTTTAATAGAACCATCAAGTCAATCATCTACCAATAAATTTAGTAAAAAAAAAAACATTTATCAAAAAAAACATCAACAAATAAAATGATCCCCTGACAAAATACATTAAACAATTAATCCTAATAAAAGTTTATAACTAAATAAATAAATTCATATTTTATAAAGTTAAAAACTATTTAAAAAAAATAGTTCATCATCAAACAAAAAATATATGTCATGAGCCTAAAAAATAAATTTAAAAATGAATTGATTTTAATCAATATTCATCAAATAAAAATATCAAATAAAACCATATAAGCAATATGACATTTAATCAATCATCATTAATAAAATCTATAGTAATAATTTAAAGTAAAATATTATATATTTTTTTAAAACGATTTGGTTTGGTTTACCTTCTAAACCAAACCATAAATTTTCAAATTGGTCAGATTAGAACATTTTTAAACCATATTTTCGGTTTGGTTTGGTTTGGTTCAGTTGGTTTTTTTGCCACTCCTACCTTTGAGAACACATAATGTGGATCTATGTCAACTCATTTGTAATAATGTTGTCAATGCAACGAAACAAAATAACTCAAATCAAAGAAGAAGAACGAAAATATATGACAAACAATCCTTAAAATAATGGCTAGATAGGTTTTATATGCCTCACAACCCTAGATACAAAAGGAAACTATTAAAAAATTAAGACAAAGAAAGTCTATGAAATATATAGTACGAAAATGAGGCTCTTCAAGAAAAAAATGAATGCTATTACAAAAAAAATAGATATAATTATAAGATTTGCTTGGATTTTTATAGTCCAATCACTCCATAAAATGTATGTTTACCCATCTGTATCAGTCTCCTCCACTTTTGAAGAACTCGACCCCATGTTTAATTATAAAGGAATTGTAGAATCATGAAACTAAGACAAATTTGCCATAATGAATGTTTCAAAATACCCATGCTATCATAAAGATCAACCACGTATGTGTTGTCATTAATTTTATTAAATATTGTATATAGACCAAATTTCTTATGCTACAGGTTGATATAAGTCCTAACTGAAAACCTGTCTTAATGCAAATACACCATGACTTGATCACCCAAAAAAGGTTTTATGTCACGTATGTTTGATTGCAATTGTTTTATGGTTTTGGTTTTTCTTTTTTTTTTTTTTTTTTGCATCATTATTTTGGTTAACCTCTTTGTACACTTCAATCACTTGCTTAGCCATATGCTTAATTGGAATATTTATTCCATCACCCTTGGGTAAGTTAACTAAACTGAGTATGCTAAGGCACCTTGTATACATAATAGAAAATGGTGATCTACTTATAGTACGATGAATGAATTATTATATGCAAACTCAGTCTGTGCTAGTGTAGGGCCACAAACAATCAAGCCGCTCATGAACTACTCAAGCTTGACTCAAAATTAATTAGTAAACAATTCGAACTTAAACTAAACTTGTTTATCCAAATAAGACAAACTCAAACTCTCATCTAGGCTCATGAGTAAGCTCATTAGGCTATTGAATAAAATACAAACAAACTTATGAATAGGCTCATGTAGACTATGAAGTTTTATTATATGATATATTATATATAGATATATTGTTAAAACTAAAGACTAATTTTTATTTCATATATATGTGTGTATATATTGTAACTCTTATCTATTATATTTAGATTCAGTAAAACCATAATATGAAATTTTTAAATAGAAATATGTTGAGTTTAACTTTAAAATAAAGCTCATTTTCAAACATGATAAATTGTTTGGATCAACTACTTTAATCCGTCCTAACGTGTAGGGATAAGATCTTTCTCTATGGAAACTTCAACCTCTTTACCGTTTCTCTCCCATTTATGTTATCACAACTTCCACTATCAATAAAACCACCAAATACCTTATCAATAATGGCACCTAGTTTGAAACAACTAATGGCGTTTTGTTTGATCATCATGCTTGGGAGTCATCAATCGTTTGACAACACAAGTCTGTTCCTCTACACTATCTACCTTGCAATGTATCCCTTCCTCTTTCTCCTTTCTTTCTATAATATATATAGTGTCTCCTAAAACGAAAACTTATTAGACTTGTGACTGATTGGTTACATTGGAAACATTTGCTACTATAGGCTTTGCATAAGCATTCTTAGCCTTTCTTATCTCTTTCTCTCTTCCTTCAGTTACATGACTTACCTATTTTCTTCTCTTCTTGGTTCTCTTTATTACCACTACCACATTCAATCATCTCTTGCACTACTTTAAATTGCCCACTCAACCCAACAACTTTGTAAGTCTCATAACTCATCTTACATTCCTCTTACTACATGCCGCTTTAGAGCCATATTCTTTACCTCATACAACATTTGAACAACTTGCACCCTAATTTTATCTCTTAATCGGACTCAACCCTTGTAAATATATAGTAACCTGTACATCTCCCATTTAAGTAAATTATTTCTTTCTACTAGCCTCATAAACTTTATCGTATATTCGTGCATAGATCTATCACCTATTCGTAATGTTGTTATTAAAGGGTCTGCTTATAATTTGTCGTTAGAAATTGTCTTTTCAATAGGTTTTCATTTAACACAATGTTTATACAAGCTCCTTCCATTCTCATTCTCTTCTAGACTAAATCTTTTCCCACCATACAAATGTTTCCCTTTTTAAACGAAATGCCACTCTTAAACTTACTTCTTTAGTGGAGCTTTAAGTAACCAAAGGATCGGTCAATCTCTAGAATCCACTCTAAAAGCTCCTCAATTCCTAAGCTCCCATCAAAATAAGGAGTATCAATGTTTAGTCAAAAATAATTAGCATCCTTATTGTTTTCACCATAGGCATCTCTCCTCCTTTTTATGGTTGATAATGAATGACCCGATTTAGTTCAAAAAACCATCTTCCTTCTCTGAGTGATCATCATAGATATATTGTCTATGAACAAGATTAGGTTTGTAAATAGAGTCACCACGAGCCAATGCTACTTGTTGCCTTCTATTGTCAATCTATCTCCTATGTGCATCAATCCCGAGAGCATCCATATGCTCTACAATTTCCTTAAAGTGCTCCTCAAAATGTCAAAATCTAAGATCCATCCATTGCTACAAGCATTGCAACATATCATCCCCATGCTTTGGGACTCTAGCCTATTGAAAACCATCATGCCAAACATTACTATCACCACCAACTGCCATCCTGCTCTAGTACCAATTAACATAGTATAAAGTGAATAACTCAAACCTGTGTGTGTGTGTGTGTGTGTGTGTGAGAGAGAGAGAGAGAGAGAAGAGAGAACAAAAAAAATGTGATAATTGATCTCCAACTTAATGGTTACAAAGGTTTTTATATGCCTCTCAACCCTAGGCATATAAGGAAACAATAAAAGAATAAAAAAATTTGAGATGCAAGGTTAAGAACACATATATGTTGGAAATCATGCTCTTTTTATGAAATCAAGGGGTAAGAACACACCTATACTAGAGATCGAGGCCTTACTCTTCATTAAAAGATGCATGCCATTATATGAAAATAATTATAAGAGAAGATTAAAAAAAGATTGGCTTGGATTTTTGACAATTCAATCAATCCATAAAATGTATGCAAATCTTATTTGCATCTGTTACCCAAAGTGTATTATGATTGTTTTTATGTATGAAAAAAAAGGGTAAAATATGAAAACATCTCCTGTAAACTATACATATTACACCGGCATCTCTTATTGAAAAAATCCAACACTGTACCCCCTTTAGAAATGTAGAATCTATTATTTATCTTACTTGGAAAATGACTTAAAAGAAAAAAAAATAGCCAGCTAATATTTTATCTCTTTTTTTTTCCTGATAAGGATTTACTCATATTTTTTTTAAGGATCCATGCAGCAAAATTGTTACACACAATTAATTATGTAAAAGAGGAAATTAACTAAATACCCATTAAAAGATCATAATCATTGTAAATTTTTGCTATTTTGAACTCATGCAATATTATTAGGACGGAAGAAAATATTTTTTACCTTTACTTGTAGAATCTGGTTAGCCTTTGTTAGCTAGTTCTTGGAAATACGAGATATTTCAACACTCCCACAGTGTTGTAGCACTCTGTAGAGAGGTTTGTTCGAGGTTGCATCTTTGAAACTTAAGACCTACATTTGATGCTAGTTTTTACTGCAATTTTTGGGTTGGATCTTTAAAAAATCATAGCACACACCTGCATCTATTACAGGGGTGCTAACAAATGATATTTGAGTAATAAATTAAATTATCTAATTTTTAATTTTATAAGTATATATTTATAAAATTATCTAGATATATTTATATGTGCCTATATATAGTATATCTCTAATGGTGGATTTTTTTCCTCCCTTTATAGCTTTTCATATTAATGCTCCTAAACTGCACTTATTTCTAATATCTAATAAAATTTCTCGTGCCATCTATATAACTCCTTATAACCACCTATTTACTTTAATAATATAGGTGAGTAAATCCAAATGAGAAAAAAAAAAAGATAAAATATGAGTTAGCTTTTTCTTTTTTCTTTTTTCTTTTAAAGTTATTTGCCAAGTAAGATAAATAGTGGGGTCCACATTTCTAAAAGTGGTGTAGTGTTGGATTTTTTCAATAACGGGTGTCGATGTAATATATAGTTTAGAGCAATATTGTCAGAACCAGATCGAAGTTTAACCTGGACAATCTAGGGGTCAGGGTTCAGGGTTGAACCGAGTTCAACCGGGAGTCGAATCGGGGTCACAGAAAAGTAAAATATAGGGGATAATTTAATTATGAAAGACCAATATATGATATCATTTAATTAAATATATATTTAGATCAAATTCATCAATTAATTATTAAATAAGCATGATATAATGATTATATTTTATAAATTTATAATAAAGTATGAGTAGATATTTAAATTTCTTTTTCTTTTATTCTAGGTTAACCGGTTTGGTTTTCCCTATTCGACCTCTTGGGTTTCCTTGTTTAACTTGGTTCGACCACCCAGGTTGATTGGATCAATCCAAATCTCGCCAGTTTGCTACAAAAACGAGTCATAAGTGAGACCCAACCTAGCACTAGTGTCTGCTCCCATCGAACCAGCTGGTTTGAGACGGTTTTGACTTCAATGATTTAGAGAGAGTGTCTTTGTATTTTACCAAAAAAAAAAAAAAAGTTTTATATGAGACCATCTATCGCTAATTGTTTAATGTAGATATATTTAATTGAGTTAAGCAAAGAAACGATAGCTCAATCAGGGATACCAGGGGGTTTTTTAATTAATAAAAAAAAAAAACATATTCGGCTGTTCACGAGTTTTATGGAGATCAAATGAATTTTACTTTTTGTAGCAAATAAAAATAAACTATAGTATGATATGATAAATGCAAGTCAAACAACTTCAAGACGTAATAATTAGGTAACCTCTTTTTTCTTCTCCTTTTAGATCTTTCTAAGTGTTGTTGGATTGAGCTTATTAAAGTCAATGACTAAAAAACTCTCTCTCTCTCTCTCTTACATCCCTGGCTTTTGAGGGGCGGCCTTTTACCTCCCAATTACCGCTTTAAAACCATGAATGTATTTTTGTTGGTTTAATATGCACGGATTCCTATCTTTTTAGTGAATATAAATTTTTCATATGTGTCTTTTTTCAATTATTTTCAACATCATCGATTCATCACAATCTACAGTTGTATGTCTACTTCAATAAATCTAGTAAATATGGAGAGGTCGTGGCAATCTGGATTTTGGATTATCAACAGCTTATTGAATAAGTGGTTTATTTTAATTTCAATTTTATGTATTTATCTTTTTTTCTTTTCTTTTTATTGTCATCCCCTGTGATAGAAACCAGTCAAATGGAGATCATGAAGATGGTGAAATGCAGCGTGTAACATCTAAGGATCCTTTGCACATCAAGGGAGGTCTAATCAAACGATCTAAAGCTAAGAGGATGGGGAAGCTTTAGGAGTATTCATTGAGGATAATTGGAAGAAACAAGCTTTGCATGGAGATTTGATGAAGAATTCGGTCTAAACAATGATCAATCCATTGTTAATATTTACAAGCTTCTAAATAGGCTAATTATAGTGTTTTAGGCTTGTTTTAGTTTGCGTTGTGCTTTGGTTGAAAGTAAGACTTAATTAAATAGTGTTTTAAGTGTTTTCAGAAGTGTTTTGGGCTGGGCATGTACTGAAACCGAGCGGAGACTAATTAGTTTCATTTTCATTCATGTTTGTATGGGTTGAATTTCTTATTTTTTTTAGCCTAATAGCTCTATTGTCTTTTAGGGTTTCTTTTTTATGTTTAGGCAGCCTGTAAATGGGCTTAAACATTGTTTTTTATCAACATCGAATACATATGAAATTTCCTTTTGTGAGAGTTTATCTCTTCTTGTTCTCTTGAGAACTTGTGAACTTATCAAGATTAACAGCTTTTGGCGTTCAAACAATTTTTATACATTTGGTTCGAGTTTGCAATACAATTTTGGGTCAAGGTTTTCACTTTACAATATGATTTAGCTTTCCTTGAGGCTATGCTTCCGCATACTTTTGTTGGGTTTCAAGTTTAATATATTTGGAGTTCACATCACCCTATGTAGGATTATGTCATCCCTATCATGGGATTTTTTCTACTCTCCAGTAGGATGAATCTAATTTGTATGGGTATTTTATCCATAGGTGGGACAATTTAATAAGGGATGCGTCGGTTTATCCAATTAGGTTTTAATACCTCCAACTCTTCCTTTTTTGATCCTTCGTCTATGGATCATTTGTAGATGGATGTAATTTTTTCATATTGGATGAAATTTATCTTACTACCCATGGAAAAAAAAGTCTATGAATAATACACTTGTAATTCTGGTTTTCTTCATTTTATTTTACATAATAGTCTTCTTGCAGCAATAAGTTTTAATCATGTCATAATTAAAGCAAAGGTGTTATTCACTATAAGAAAATTGATCTTTTTGTAGTAATAAGTTTAAATTGTGTGATAATCAAATCAAAAGTGTTATTCATTACAAGAAAATTGATATTTAGATATAGAAATTATGCGATAGAAAATAAGTAAAATAACTTTTATCTCTATATATAGAATCAATGACGATGATTTTTGCTATGAAAATTTAGATTTAGAAACAGAATTTAAAAAAAAAAACAATTTTCTTGTAATTTTTGGAAATTCAAATTATAAAAACTAATTTGCATCATACCAACTCATAATCCCTATTTTTGTCAATGAACTCTTTCCCTTATTTTATTATTACAATCATATGCTCAGAGATATATAGAACACAAATGATACACACAGTATATTTTTAAAAATGATTTTATTAATATAGGATTTTTAAGATATTTGATTTTTTAAACACGCATATCACCAGTATACTCCAATGCTAGTCATCAGCGACCAAAGTGAAAGGCAATGATATTGATGGGCATTAATAAGGGCATCATCAATTCATTCTGCGGTTTGGCCGCGTCGCAGCAAATAAGGTGATTTCTGGCTAAACAAATTCTTTGGCATCAGCTTTTTTTCTAGCGGAGTGGAATCGTTTCAAAAGCATCAAGTCTTCTCTAATTATCTCTAAGAAAGAAATGCGCTCATGAGGCTTCAACAACAATAAAATCAGATGCTCAACACTGAATTTGTTAATTACGTTTAGATAAAAAGGGTTATGGCATGCGAACCGATCCAAGTCCAGTATTAACCTCAAGATGAGAAGGAGGATCGGATGTCACTAAATTATAATCCATTAACATTAATTTAGTTACAGATATAGTTAATTATTTGATTAATATGATTAACATGACTATGCTTTGATAAAGGGTTGTTATTTTGTATGCTTGTTTCCTCTTTTTTTTTTTTTTTTTATCCAGAATGACACATGTAAGTATTTTATTGGTCATAAAAATTAATTATATATTTTTTGAAAAAATAATTTTAATATTTTATCTATTTAATTTATTTAGTAATATTTTTATTAAATTAATTTCTAACGTCGTTTCTTTATAACGATACTTTTGCATAAAACTCGGCTCATCTATTTATAAAAAAAAATTAAAACAAGTCATGTATTTGTAAATTGACCAAAATACATGTTATATTTTTGTAATTAACCCCAAAGACAATATATATATACACACACTAAACCTCTCTAGACAATGTAGTCTAATTATGCATGATATGATAAATCATCACTTGCTACATCATATCATTGCATTGAATGGAATATCAGCACTAAGATATAGAATTCCAACAAATCCTCTTTATCTATTAGAAAAGACCTTAAAAATTCAGATAGAAAAATTATTAGTATGAATAAAATGAAACGACGTTGGAAAAGATTAATGAAAATAGTTTACCATTTCTTTCTCTTCTTAACGGGTGAACTAAAGGATTATCAATCATTTAAACCCAAAATTTATGTGTACATTAAGTAATGTATATTTATTATATCATATGTTTGAACAATGTTGGGAATGTATAAATTATTATTTAAAAAAAAAACCACATAAATGCAGCTTCTTTTATACGGAGATATTTCTCTATGTACTAATTGGCTAATAATTTAATTATACAAATACAAATTATACAAAAATAATTGCATGGACTTTATGCAAAATCACATGTTAAATATATGATTTTGCTTTCTTTACATATATTGCATGTCTTACTTGCAATTTTTGTGATTTTTGCAAATTACTAAAACTTTCCATCTACAATAAATCGCGTGTTAAACGTGATTTTGTAATGTACTATGGTAAGCCATTCGATGTATTCGCAAAAAACAGAATCACGTTGTTAAAATTATGTAATATATATTTAAGTATTTTCTTTTTACACGATTAGTAAACACATGTTAAATCCTTTTTTGTATGGATACCATAAACATAAAGTATCTCAAAGTGGAATTTATATACTAAAGCATAAGACTAATGCCTCGTTTGATTTTAGAATGAAGTAAAATTGAAAAGGAATAGCAAATCCTCTAGTATTATCTTATTTTATAATCAAGAATATTTTTTTAAATAAAAGTTACATTTATGAAAAAATATATAACGATTTCTCTAGTAAAAGGAAGAAGTAGAAATTTATTATTTATTTCATATTATTAAGAAAAATATTTTTCTTTTCAAAAACACAATAACCATTTCATTGATAGAATTAGTAAAGTTCAGCTTCATAGATAACAACAATAAAAGAGACAAGGGGTCATAAACTCACACCACAAAGTCACATCTCCTAAACTAAAAATAGATAGTAACAACCCTATAATAATAAAATTTCTACCAAGAAAATGGAGAACCAATACTTTGTTCAAAGGAAATACCCACATAAGGGGTAGGAATGCAGACTAAAAGATAGAAAACAAAAATAGATACAATCAAACCACATATTGTAGCGGAAGAGGTGAGACGATGATGACTAATGGATAGGCAGTGGCTTTTGTGAAGAACCAACAAACTTATTGTGGGATGAAGGTTGATATGGGAATGGGTATGAGTATAGGTATAGAGAATTAACAAGTTTGAAAGTAGACAAAATTGAATTTTATTGATAATAAAGAAATTGGATTTACTTAAAGAGGATAGACGAGTGTGGTATTGGTGGGTTGCTCCAGGAGAATGTAAAATTAGGAATTTTCTTAGTGTTATGAAGAAAGAAGGAGGAGAAATTTACATTAAGTCAATTAGAGATTAGCATGAAATAAATATTGTTTACGCAACTTTTTATAAATCAAATGAGTTAATAACTACTTCTTGAGTGATAAATAAGGTAGAATAGAACTAGTGTTCCAGTAAACCCATAAATTAATTTCATGACATAGGATGTCTAACTTCATATAAGACAAGACCATGGGAGTTTTGGGCAAAATAGAAATCTTATCACAAGTAAAACTACCAAATCCCTTAAACTTTCTCTTTTGAATAGGATAAGTTAAAGCATAAATTAAACATGACATAAAAGACAAGACTTAATAACAAATTACACAATATATATCTATCAAAGTTAGGTTCTTAATTAAGAATTTAAGTTGGAATAAAAATTTTGAAATCCCTCGTCCTAAATAGGCTAGTGCATTCATAACAGTTCCACGTGGTCTAAACGCAAACCTAAACATGTTTAATAAGACTAAGTGAGTCTTACTTGTATCAGTTTTGCTAAGCTTTCCCCAGCACAAACTTGTTTAAACATATATTGTGTGTTTAAAGGTAAGTCGATTGTATGTCAAATTGTTAGTGCCAACTAGAAAAAGATTAAGCATGATACTTTAATAATATACTATTAAGAGAAATCTTTTCTAATCCACCGCTTGTTACAAATGCCTCTACGACGTATTGACAGATGAGCTAGTTATTAAGGAATGCCTTCATAAAAAACAAGTCCAAAGCTACAATCTACTGTAATAATAAGGAATTTGCATGCTACTGATATCACTAAAACCTTTAATGAAAGTACCTATGTTGTAATCTACAAATAATGTACTTAAATGAATATCCACTTCTCTTCTCTTTATAGAAAAAGGTCTTCACCAGCTATTCCCTTAATAGGCATAAGCTCCTCTACTTTCTGTGTAGCCATAGAGCACGAAACCAATGAACAAGAACAACACAAAACCTCAACCTAAAAGGCAAGAAGACAAAGGAAAAAATGAATGAATGAGGAAAGAATTTATTTTTGTTATACAAAATCAATCTATAATTGATTCGCATGCTTCTTGTGGCTAGTAAGCACCAAAGGGCGTCTGCTCATCCCTTAAATTAGAACCCATCAGCCTAGTGTTTGACTGTTGGACTTTTTATAATTTTTTGTTTACTTTTTCATATTTTTTTAGTAGCGGTGGCTGCCCATTACAAAGGATGATTCGTACAACCCATCAACATTACTAACCATTTTTTAATTACTTCCCAGCCTTGAAGTGATTGGAAAATAGATAAGTTTTTCAATTTGTAGTTTTTTTTTTTTTTTAATTTCATGCAACTATCTATTTAGCTATTTTGTATCTTTTATCATTAATTAATTAAATAAATATAATCAATTGTCATGTCAGCTTTTTAAGGAAATAATGCTCACTTTCGAAAAATTGGGAATCTATACAACTTACAAAGTTTTTAGAGATGATTGTCTAGTTTGTCTTAATAAAGAATTGATTTAACACTAGAACCTAAAGGAGACATGTTTGAAAAAGCCTTGAAAATCATAATAAATAAATAAACAAACAAATAATTAAAAAATCTCTTCTTTGAATCATATTCACTGTGATTGTGAAATGTCAGCATTTTATTTGTTGTTAACGTTAGCTGATTTGAAAGCTCCGTTTTCTCCTCTCTCTTTCCATATAACGTATGCCTTTTATTTTATTTTTTTCCATCTCTTTTCATTCTTTAACTTCACTTACTTTTTTTTTTAACCCCAAATCGAGCCCAACATTTCAGGCTTTTAAATCATGTGAATGAATTATTGTGATGGAACGTAATCTCGATCTAGCAAATCGAACCCCTTTCTAGTGACTTGTCCATTTTAAGATATGGCGCTAGCATTTAGGTTTCGGTTGTTGGAATGAACCACAGTGGAAGAAGAGAATTTCTTTCAATGTTATTTTATTTTGTGATTGAGGTTTTTTTTTTTTTTTTTCTCGTTAAAAGGAAGATATATTATGTGAATAAAAAATCCTTTATTTATTTCAAATTACATAAAATAAGCATTCTTAAAGTTATAATTTTTTAAAAATCAAACAAAAGAATAATTACTCTAGGATAATAGTTATAGAATAACAATTATATTCTAATAATAAAGCAAATGCAATAGAGTTGGTCCATAGAGTGGTTAAAATAATATGCACCCTCATGCTAGAACAGCAGATATTATAAATATTATATGGAATTTACATCCTTTAGGTTCTCTCTATTTTTCTCAATTTACAATTGAGATTATTTAGATTCATGACCTACTTTGTAACTTTATTGTACTGTCATAATTACATTTTAAACATATTATACGTTATCATGAATTTTATTTTCTATTCATAATGATATTACATAATTGGATGGGATATAAACAAAAATACCATTTATGATAGGAAATATCTAATCACTTTTGAGTACACGTAAAGGAAATAACTCAAATCCAAGTAGAATGAAAATATGTGAAAAGTAATCCCTAAAATAATGGCTACATAGGTTTTATATGCCTCACAACCCTAGACCCATAAGGGAACTATTAAAAAATTAAGAAGAAAGTCTATGAAATATATGGTTAAGAACACACCCACATTGAAAACTATGCTCTTCGAAAAAAAAATGCATGCTTCTATGTAAAAATAAATAGAAGATAGAATTATAAGATTTGATTGGATTTTTGATCGTTCAGTCACTCCTTAAAATGTATGTTTATCTCATTTGCATCGTTCTCTTCCACTTTTGAAGAACTCAACCCCATGCTTAATTATAAAGGAACCATGGAATCATGAAACTGAGACAAATCTACCACATTTAATGTTTCAAAAATACCCATGCTATCATGATGATCAACCACATATTTTTTTGTCATTAATTTTATTAAGTATTGTATATGGACCAAATTTCTTATGATATAGCTTGATTAAGTCATAACCGAAAAGCTCTCCTAATGAGAATACACCATGACTTGATCACCCAAATTGCAAGTTTTATGTCACCTATGTTTGACTGCAGCTGTTTTATAGTTTTGGTCTTTTCACCTTACTCTTCTACTTGACCTCTTTGTACACTTCAATTACCTGCTTAGCCATATGCTTAATTAGAATATTTGTTCCATCACCCTTTAGTAAATTAACCAAATTGAGTATGCTAAGTCACATTTGTATACACAACAAAAAATGATGATCTACTTATGGTACTACGAATGAATTATTATATGCAAACTCAGCCTGTGCTAGCAAGTTTGACTCAAAATTAATTAATAAAAAAGTCAAACTCGAATTAAACTTGTTTATCTAAATAAGTCATACTCAAGCTCTCATCTAAGCTCACGAGTAAGCTCGTTTAGGCTTTTTAAAGAAAATTGCTAGGAAACTTATGAATAGGCTCACTGTAGACTTATGAAGTTTTATTATATGATATATTATATATAAATATATTATTAAAACTAAAGACTAATTTTTGTTTAATATATATGCATGTATATAAACTATAACTCTAATCTATTATATTTAGGTTCAATAAAATGATAATATGAAAAATTTAAATAGAAATGTGTTGAGTTTGAGCTTCAAATAAAGCTCGTTTTCAAACATAATAAATTGTTTAGCTCAACTATTTTAATCCACCCTAATGTGTAGGGATAAAATCCTTCTCTATAGGCAACTTCAACCCCTTTACTATTTCTCTCCCATTTATGTTATTACAACTTCCACTATTAATAATATCACCAAATACCTTATCAATAATAGTGCACCTAGCTCAAAACAACTAATGGCGTTTTGTTTGATCATCGTGCTTAGGAGTCATCAATCCTTTGACAACACAAGTCTATCCCTTGTCATCATACTCTTCTTCCTCAACTCTATCCACCTTGCAATATATTCCTTCCTCTTTCTCCTTTCTCTCTATAATATATAGTGTCTCCCAAAACAAAAACTTATTAGACTTGTGACTAGTTGGTTACACTAGAAACATTTGCTACTATAGGCTTTGCATAAGCATTATTAGCCTTTCTTATCTCTTTCTCTCTTCCTTTGGTTACATGATTTATCTATTGTTTTCTCCTCTTAGGTATCTCGATTACCACTATCATGTTCAATCATCTCTTGCATTAGTTTAAATTCCCCACTCAACCCAATGGCTTTATAATTCTCATAACTCATCTTACATTGCTCTTACTACATGAATGCTACCTTTAGGACCATATTCTTTACCGCATACAACATTTGAACGACTTGCACCCTAATTCTATCTTTAATCCTTGTCTCAACCGCTCCAAAAATCTAATAGCCTATTCATCTCCCATTTAAGTAAATTATTTCTTTCTACTAGCCTCATAAACTTTGTCATATATTCATACATAGATCTATCACCCTATTCGCAATGATGTTATCATTGGAAAAGGTTCTACTTATAATCTGTCGTTAGAAATTGTCTTTTCAATAGGTATTTCATTTAATGCCATGTTTGTACAAATTCTTTCCCTTCTCATTCTCTTCTAGATTAAATCTTTTCTTACCATACAAATGCTTCCCTTTTTAAATGAAATGCCATTTATTAACTTACTTCTTTAATGGAGCTTTAAGAAACCAAAGAACTGGTCAATCTCTAGAATCTAATCTAAAAGCTCCTCAATTCCTAAGCTCTCAACAAAATTAGGAGTACCAATGTTTAGTCAGAAATCATTGGCATCCTTATCGTCACCACCATAGGCATCTCTCCTTCTGTAGCCACTTCATGATGATAACGAACGACCTAATTTAATTCAAAGCCATCTTCATCCTCCAAGTCATCATCATAGACATATTGTCTATGAACTAGAGATCAGGTTTGTTGTCAGGGTCACCACGAGCTAATTCTATCTATAGCTGTCTATTGTCAATCTGCCTCATGTGTGCATCAATCCCAAGAGCATCCATATGCTCTACAATTTCCTCAAATTGCTCCTCAAACTGTCAAAATCTAAGATCCATCTGTTGCTCCAAGCATTGCAACATATCATCCCCTTGCTTTGGGACTCTAACCTATTAAAAACCATCATGAGGAACATTACCATCACCACTAACTACCATCCTACTTTGGCACCAATTAACATAGCATAAAGTAAATAACTCAAACTTAAGAAAGAGAATGAAAAAAAAATTGTGATGATTGATCTCCAAAATAATGGTTACAAAGGTTTTTACATGCCTCTCAACCCTAGACACATAAGGGAAAAATAAGAATAAAAAAGTTTGAGATACATGGTTAAGAACACATTTATGTTGGAAATCATGCTCTTTTCATGAAACGAATGGCTAAGAACTCATCCATACTAGAGATCTTACTCTTCATAAAAAATGCATGCCATTATATGAAAATAATTATAATAGAACATAAAAAAAAAAAAAAAATTGGCTTGGATTTTTGATAATTCAATTACTCCATAAAATGTATGCAAATCTCATTTGTCGGTTACCCAAGGTGTATTATGATTTTTTTTTTTTTTTGTGTATGAAAAAATTTATATGGCTTAGTTTTATATGAGACCATCTATTACTACACGTTTAATGTTGATATATCTAATTGAGTTAGACAAACAAACTATAGTTATATTTGGCCATTCTTGAGCTATATGGAGATAAAATAAATTTTAGTTTTTGCAACAAATAAAAATAAAACAAACTATGATAAACGCAAGCCAAATAAATTTATAGCGTAACGATTGGGTAACAGTATGTTTATATATCGAATTTCTCAACCTACGTAATATTTTAAGGCTTTTTTTTTTCTTTTCCTTTTAGATCTTTCTAAGAGTTGTTGGATTGAGCTTATCAAAGTCAATGAATAATAATCTTTCCAAGTGTTATTAGACTAAGCTTATTAAAGTCAATGAATAATAAAATCTCTCTCTCTCTCTCTCTCATCCTTAGTGGCTGAATCTCCTCTTTAATCTTTTATCTCCTTTTTACCACTTTAAAATTACAAATCCATTTTTGTTGGTTCAATATCCATGGATTCTATCTTTTCGATGAATAGAAATTTTTCAAATTTATCTTTTTTCAATCATTTCCATCATCACCGATTCATCACAATCCACCATTGTATGTCTACTTCAGCATAAGTGGTGAATATGGAGACATCATGGCAATATGGATTTTGGATTATCAACAGCTTATTGAATAAGCAGTTTATTTTTAATTTTAATTTTATGTATGTATATTTTCTTTTTCCTTTTCCTTTTATTGTCATCCCTGTGCGGAATTATGCCATCGCTATCATGGGATATTTTCATCGTGCTAGTAAGGTGAGTCTTTTTAGTATGGATATTTTATTTGGAATAGATTAATGTTTGAAAGGATGTGTCATTTTATCCGATTAGGTTTTAATACCCCCAACCCTTCATTTTTTTATCCTTCGTCTATGGATCATTTTGTATCGATGGGTTTGATTGATGTAATTTTTTCATATTGAATAAAATTCTCTTACTAGCAAAAAGAAAAAAAGTCAACAAATAATACACTTGTAATATTGGTTTTCTTCATATTTATTTTACATAATAGTTGTCATGCCCCAAAGGGTACCATATACACGACAGTCCACCACACTCAATATTTAAACTCAAGCATGACATCCTTAGTCATCCCGTGAGTTTAGATAGCGAGTGTAAGGCTTACGTTCACCATGTAGGGGACCTTACTTTGAATCGAAGTAACTTAAGAAGATATACATAGCGATAAGAATATAAATCATAACAATTATAACCAAGATTAATCTATCACAAAGATCTAAGGAGCATACCCCCGTCAAAATATTAAGAGCCCTTAGGTCTGCAAAAGTTTCTTACAACATATATATATATATATAATATATACGATTAAGGAGATTTAACTAAAAGTCTATGCCTAACATCTAAGTCCTGACTTCTTCAAAAAGTTTCTCAAATTCCAAAAGCTTTACCTGAAGAAAGTGGCCTCTCGAGGATAGCCACAAATAATCGTACTGTAATAGGAAACTATACGGGTATGAGCTTACGAGCTTAGTGAGTTTCACTTCCAAATTAAATACTTCATCAAACAATAGGGCAAGCAAGTTATATTAGACAATCATATGAAATGCACAAGCACGTGAACATACAATACATAAGACTTTCTGGGAGTCTTATGTTAAATGGATTTACGCCTTCTATTTGGGGTTAGGTGTTTCAGGCCCATACGACCATATATTTCAATTTTTCTCATTTATATAGTGGTTGATTTAGGTGCCCACCCACTCACTATTTTGTAGTTGATTAAGGTGCCTACTCCACTTTAATTTTAATTCAGGCCTTTCCATGCCAACACTCGAGTTTTCCAGCCCATTCGTGGCCTAACTATTATGTCTTCTTCCCACAAAGGTATAATAACAAATGTAATGTGAGTCAACATATGGTACGCATGGTCAATTTAATTATAAGATCATGGCATATTATTTAAATGAATTATAGGCAATTATAGATATTGCAAACACTTCAATTCTATACTAAATCATATAAAATATTTATAACAATTCCCATTTTAATATTCTTATCATCAATTCCAAAAAAAAATTTACATGCACATTTCAATTTTATCTTGTCCTAGTTCTAATGCCACTATTATTACAAGCACAATTAAGAGCCTGTAATTTAAAGTTAGTGAACTCACCTTGCCATGGCGCGAAAATCCACTTAATCGTAATAGTCCTTGGAAAGGTCTAGTCCGTCTCCTAAGTCTCCTAATCAAAAGAAATAACTCCAATAAGCATTTCTATGAAGTTTGAATGAACTTATAAATTCTATTCTAACAAGTTCGTCAAAATTCGTTTACAAGGAAAATTCCAACTTAAAACAGCTATAACTTGGTCTTTTTAACTCTGAATTTCGCATATTATATACCAGTTTCTACCTATTCGACGAGATCTATCTATTTCTAAAGTTATTTCCGTCAAAAAAGGTCATTTAGTCCATGAACAATAGGGTACAAAATGCTATATGAGATTCCCAACTCACAAATCAATTTCTAATTTCAATCCAAGTATCATTCCAAAGTTTGATAGATACTTAGCCATCATTATATCTTGAAAGACTCTTTTATATACATAAATAACTCAATATCATGCATGATTCATGGGTTTTGGTCAATTTATTTCCTCATATACTTAGACAATGCGCCATAGGATGTGTAAGACACTATTTTTCTAGCTTTGTTTCTACCAAGTGCATTACATGTAAATGCATTACCTACAATTTACTATCATGAATGTCATGAGATGAGCTATCTATATGTATATCCTCAATGATATATGATAATCAAGAATTCTTTTAGAAAATGCTTTGTAAAACTTTTGAAATTACTAGACTTAAGAAAACCAGTTTTACTCCTTGCAAAATCACACTTGCCTTCATCAAAACTCAACCTTAACAACCTATATGCTTAACACCTTCATTATTTTAATAAAATTCTTCATTTTGGAGTTAGAAAATAGATGTTTACATAGGAGGTTTACCTAGTTACGAATTTTACAAAATTTTTAAGGAATGAAAATATTGTTTAATCTATACTTTGAAACCTTTCTTGTTTTAGGATTATACTTCGATAAGTTTCATTTATCCTTGTCAAAATTTGGTCTTTATTACATGTATTTCCTAAGACTCCTATTCTTCCATTAAAATCTTCATTTTGGCATTTGGAAATAGGTGTTTAAATAGAGGTTATTTCTAAATCCGAATTTTGAAATTTATATTTGGGATTGTTTCTTTTGTAATACTCATTTAATATTTCTAAAACTAACTCCTAATCAAATCTACTCTCTTAGGCCTCCATTTCTTTAATAAAAATCTTGTTTTTTGGTTGAAAAATAGGTGTTCACATATCAAGCTTTCCTTATTACGAATTTTAAGTTGGTTGTTGGGATTGAAACATAATGCTAACATAACTCTTGTAAACTTTTCTTGTTTTGAAAATATCCATTAGTAGATTTAAGCTTTACTCATCAAAACCACTCATTTATGATACCTATTCCCTAAGCCCTTCATTTTTAGTGCAAAATACTCATTTTGAAGTTGAAAAATAGCTTTTTTATATAGGGCTCTTTTTAGATCCGAATTTCCAAAAACCATTTTTGTTAAAACTAAAATAGATCTTAGACTTCTAACATTTCCCACTATTATTATGCTACCACAAATCCTTTATGTACATAAAACAAAAACCTAAGGCATTTATGTACTCAAACAACTAGATCTATTATATCTTGCTAGTCATGAATGCAAATGCACTATGAACATTATGTAAATAAGGTTAAATGATGAATATATGCACAAAACATTAATAATAACAACATTAAACAACAATAAAGCAAAATAATAGCAAAACAACTTAAATAACAAGATCCACAACATTGTAATGGTAAGAATCTCATGTTTAAGTATTTCCATATCCCTAGCATAAAGCTCATGGGGATTTTGAGTTGAATCACACATGTAGGATCTTGCCATTACATGTTTTATTATAGTAAAGTATAGATCTATTACCTATTAGATGTGTGGAGCTAGATAAACTTGAAGAGAAAAAAAAAATTATGAGAGTGTGTGTGTCACAACAAGATGAGGAGAGGAGAGAAAAAAAAAATTGCAATAGCTTTGTTTTGTTAAAAGTGAAAAAGTATAATGAAGTTGGCATAAATGGGTATTTATAGAAAAGTCGATTAAGGTTTGTGTGTTAAATAAATTGAAGAAAACAAAATAAATTGAGGGACAGGACAAAGGGAGGGGCACCAGTTCAATAAGGAAGAGAGAGAGAGAGATGTGTGATAATTTTGTGTAATAAAATTCAAAATTTAAAAGTAATTTAAGTAATAAAATGTATTGGAAAAGTAAATATAAGGAAAATGATGTAATATTATAAGAATAGTTTGTAAGAATGTAAGAATAGGGTATGGGTGGTTGTACTTATGAATAGTGTGATTAGAAATCTAAAAGTAGATTAGACAACTAAAGTACCAGTAGTAATGAAAATACAATAAAAAGACTATAACTATAACTTAACTTTTATAATCTAAAAAAATTATATAATTGATATATTTGAAAATCTTATGAAATTATGAATCTAATGGTACTAATAACATATTTTTAGTATCTCAAGCCTCAGGACATACTTTTTAAAATCTGTATCCGATCGGGTTCGAAATAGGTCGAAAATTCACTAATATGATATTTTTAAGCATCATAACATTATTACGAACCAATCTACACTCTCCACTCATATTTCGACTTCTTGGTTTAAGAAGACAGAGTTGCCGGATCTAAACTGCTACGGTTCCTGGGAATTTGTTGACTTAGGATTTCCAATTGACTTTCCGGTTTAGAGTTTAAGCTTGAAATTACCCTAAAATTTAGAGGTTTACAATAGTTTTCTTGCAACAATAAGTTTTAATCATGTTATAATCAAAGCAAAGGTGTTATTCGCTACAAGGAAATAGACCTTTTTGTAGTAATAAGTTTTAATCATGTGATAATTAAAGAAAAAGTGTTATTCATTACAAGAAAATTGATATTTAGACAAGAAAATTATGCGATAGAAAATAAGTAAAATAACTTCTATCTCTATATATCGAATCAGTGACGATGATTTTTGTTACAAAAATTTATATCTACAGACACAATTTTTTTTTTAAAACCTAATTTTCTTGTGATTTTTTGAAATTCAAATTCTAGAAACTAATTTTGCATCATACCAACCCATAATCCCTATTTTTTTTTTTCAATAAACTCTTTCCATTATTTTACTATTAGAATCACATATGTTCAGAAATATATAGAACATAAATAATACACAAAGCATATGACTTTTTAAAATGATTTTATTAATATAGGACTTTTAAGATATTTAATTTTTTAAACACGCATATCACCAATACATTACAATATTATTCATCAGCGACCAAAGTGAAAGGCAATGATATTGATGGGCAATAATAAGGGCATCACAAATTCATTCTGCGGTTTGGCCTTGTCGCAGCAAATAAGGTGATTTCCGACTAAATAAATTCTTTGGCATCAGCTTTTTTTTTTTTTTTTTCTCCTTCTAATGGAGTCGTTTTGTTTCAAAGGAATGAAGTCTTCTCTAATAATCTTTAAGAAAGGAATGTGCTCATGAGGCTTCAACTACAATATATAATTATCTAAACTTTAAAGATGAATAATTTAGTATCTAAAATTTGAAATTGATCAATTTAGTACCTGAAAGAACTAGATATAAGTATTGTTAGTGTGCATGACAATTTCTTTTAAGTACTAAATTTTTTAATCTCAAAATTTAAGTACCTAATTTTATATTTTATCAATATTTAGGTATCATTCGTGACATTCAACCTTTGTTTATTAAATATATATATATATATATATATATAAGGGTTATGGCATGCAAACGGACCCAAGTCCAATATAAATAGTGACATGTATAGTTAATTATTTGATTAATATGATTGACATGATTATGCTTTGAAATGATTTACAAAGTTTTAAGATTGGTTTTATAGATAAAGGATTGTTGTTTTATATATATGTTTCCTTTTCTTTTATTCATTAATAACCATCCCCTTACATGAGATTATATCATCCATTACAAGGGATTTATCGCATTCAACAATTGAGTGGATTTTGTTCATACAGGAGACACATGTTATCCTTTACCTAGTCTGTTTATCTTTTACATTCCTTTTTTTTGGTGCTAGTGAAAAGAAAACAAAAACAGCAAACTAGGGATTTCTCTCAAAGGCCACACTGGCCATGTCCGCAAGCAGCAACATGTTGATGGAATTGGGGGGGGGAATCCAGGACAACCAGTTATTCTTCTTGGGTTACTCCAATGTTAGCCAAGTGGTCAGCGCCCTTGTCTGAGTGTGTGCTGTGGTTGAACTCGAAGTCTTTCCATGAGATATTGTATCAATTTATTTGAATGCTTTATCATTTACTTATTGACAAAATTCATCTTTGCAAAATTAAAAAAAAAAATCAGTTATTGGTTAAGTTAACCCAAAAAAATGGAGAACCAAGTGACAAAGGAAGAATCATTTAATCCAACTAAGAAAATTATAAATTTCACTACACAATAAAAGCTGTTCCATAAGCAATGACATTGCACTATCATCTTTGAAAATTTTTAAGGCATCTTTAGATTACAAGATTTATTTAAGAAATCACAAAATTTTGATCTTTTACAAGTGACTTTTTTGGTTTAGAATTGGGAATCTAGTCAGTTAATTTTCCAATCAAATGAGTACCTCAAACAAGTAATTTGAGATATGAGCCTTTGGTTTATAGATAGAAAATTAACATTCATAAAAGGGAACCCAACTTCAAAAGCATCTAATTTGCCATTCAGTCCAATAGTTGTTTGACTTTTTGTCAATGAATTATCTTTGAAGTATTACAAGCAGACCCTATAAAAAAAATAGTAAGGAAGAGTATTGGTCCTCTACTACACTCTGATACTTTTTCTTTGTACAAGTAAATCTTGATAAGTCATGGATCTATACTATTATAATTGACAACCAATAATATAATATTTAGTATAAAGGGGATCTAAATATTGTAGATGTCTAATTTAATTATATAAAATATTTGGATTTGAGTCTTATGCTAAGTGACAGGGTTCGAAGAGTCTAGTTCATGTTTTACAATGACTTATGAGAGATTTGGTATGGTGGGCTTAGAGTAAGGATTGTAGGACCAACCCATTCGCTCTAAACCTTTCTTAGAGAAGCTCATGCACTTAAAAGAGGTTATCAATGGGCTTAAAATCAAATGAGCCCATGAAAGGATCCATCAAAAGAAGGACTCATCTGAGCCATTGACACACCATGCAATCTAATGAATGTTGTCAACAGCCAAATTCTATAAATACCTTAAGAGTCCTCCTCATTTGGCATATTTTTTTTTAGATATTAAGAGAAACGTTGTAATCAAATAGGATCTGAATGAAGAATGCATTGCTTCTATCTAAGAACTATGGGTTAATATTGCATAGCTCCTTCATCTTTCATGTATATGTTCAAGCTATCTGAGGTTACTTACTCCTCCTTGTCATCTCTCCATACGTCATTCTTATGTGTCCTTGTCAAATAGCTCCTTTGAGGTCATGTGTAGCATAAGTTAAATGTTGCACATGCGTGATCACTATAACTGGATACACTCATCTACAAATATTATGTTGCGATTGTAGGTATATTCCTCACATAAATAATTCATCTTCATTCAAGAAAGTTAAAATTATATGGGAGTGATTTAATATTAGGCTAAAAATAATAAACTACAAAGGAAAAGGACTTGAAACAAGTCCTTGATAATAACAATAGAATGCAGTCAAAACTACCTAGAGCATAGTAGAAAAAAGATAATAGTGTAAATGATGACAACAAACATGAATTTGGAGATTGGTTTATTGTTTAAATGAAAAATAAATTAAAAAGTCAAAAAGTTTTATCCAGCTCTATTGAGCTTAGTAATTTTGTAAAGCCAAGCATCTAGAATTGCAAACATTACTGACCTATCTAAGCTCTTCCCTAAAATGCTTCTCTACCATGAAAAAACTTGATAGAAATATAGAAAAACATGGATCTAGAAGTGTTCTAGTCTTAGTGACACGTGCATAAGAAGATATATGCATGATCTAATATGCCAAATTCAAATAATGAGCGTGAACGCATAATTGAAAAAAAAAATGACAAATTGTGATGGCATTGAAAATCCTGAAGGGATGGATCACATGGAAATTATATTATAGAGAAAGCATTTGTTGAGAATTCTAAACCTATAGTAATTGATAGCACATCTAACACATGTAGCACAATTTTAATGGGTGAAGAGCAAGGATCACAAACAATAAGCAATTTTTACTATGAAGTGTAGTCGCAATTTTTACTATGAAGTGTATTCACAATTATTTGCAAATCCATCTATTCATGAGTTGATTTGAGTCGATAGAGTTAACTCCTACAAACATAGAGAAAATGATCAGAGGGGCGTTGGGGGTTTGTTCAGTACAGCCACTCTGATGCTTAAGTCAATCTGTGGGTAAGAGTAGTGTCTGTGATAGAGTGGAAAATTACCCTTCTCTTTTATCTTGAGGCAAAGGGGATATTTATAGTGTTTAGGGTCATACCAGGATAGATTTTCTCCTAGCAGTTGACCTGGTATCCAAGGTGAGGGGGATACTCGAGCTGAGGAGCTATGGTTTTGCACGAAGTGTGGCTAAACTAGTCATATTCTCCCTGGTCATGAGGTGTAACCGGAGATTATGAGGTCGTAAGGTTGAACTTGCCAGCTAATAGAGCTGATGAGTACGGTTAACCTTTATGAAGTGAGGATTTGTGGGGAGACCTTATGCCATGTTCTTTGGTGGAGGTATGGATCTCGTTAGCTTCTTAGGAGGTTAGGACATTGCGAATAGTGGGTCCTTCTTAGACTTACTGGTGTTATAGTGTTTTAGGTCCCACAGGACTGAGACCGAGTAGATCGATGGCTATATTCTACTATTAACATTCCATCCCCCCCTCCCTCCGCCCTCCTTCCCTCTCATTGTGGGAAAACAAAGAGATTGCAAAATCCACGAGGTCATTGTCTCAAGGCAACCGCTACTCATATTGGGTGAGCTACATTTCTCATTTAAGCTGCATCCCCATGTCACTGGTATTTCATGGTAGGAA
The DNA here is from genome assembly GCA_024138025.1 of Combretum micranthum. NCBI lineage: Eukaryota > Viridiplantae > Streptophyta > Magnoliopsida > Myrtales > Combretaceae > Combretum > Combretum micranthum. The sequence goes on from JAMXBD010002982.1 coordinate 104,746, forward strand.
CCATTTAACCTTCTGCTAGATTTTTTTGATATATCTTACTTAACACATTTCGATGGCAAAAATCATGTGGTTCTCCCAAGAGGTCATAGTGATTTGAAAGGTCTCAATAATAATTATTCCTTAGGATTTGACGACTGCGATTGTTAGTTGTGGTGTCAAAGCTTTGAGATATGTTCACACATCCTTAGGGATCCAGCCTTCACGTCTCCTTCCACTCCTTTATAAATACATGTACTTCATAGGGATTTTTTCGTAGCACTTTCATATTTTGTCAAGAAAACCATCATCTTAGATCCTTAGCGCCCTTTTAGTACTTCCACTTGCTTAAGATTTCAGCGATGTCAAGCTCAAGTAACTCCATCACCCAATCTTTTTCACATGATTCTGATGACAGGGTACAACAATTCACAAACGAAGTGAGGAGAGACAAGAGAGAGACCGTGCTGAGATCGAAGGACTCAGACCGGGTGGTTAGCACAGGTCTGAGAGTGGTAGTTCTACTTCTATAAGTGGCCGTAAAGAGGGGTCTAGCAAAATATTGATGTTGTCAGCAAGGAAACAGGGCATTTCAAACATGCATTCTTATACAAAGCTAGCTAACCAAATTTATCAGCGCCCCACAGATAAGTATCCTCTAAGATGATGGTCCCGATGAGATCCACAACAAGCTCTCCGAGGAGGCCTTTGAGGCCATATGCCAAGAGAATATGTGAGGTGCTTATCAGGAGTGGGAGGTCGTTATGCTTACAAGGTCGGATCGAGTGTGTTTCCTTGGTAGCCAATGGTTTGCCTTATATAAGAAGGCTTTCGAGTTCATCTTAAGGATGTCTTTCTCTCCTTTTCAAAACAAGTTCTTCAAATACTATTAGCTATGCCTAGCTCAGATACTACCCAATGCCTAGTGGATATTGTTAGCCTTTGAGGCCATTTGCCTTAATACCATGGTACAGCCAATCGTGATCTTGTTCCAACAGTTTTTCCTATAAAAGAGGGGTAGTGGTATCTTGCCAAGCAACCTAAGAGTCCCCATCTCCTCATCGGCCTCACCAGCTTGAATTGGTTTGGTTGGAAGAGCAAGTTTTGGATAGTCAGGTTGAAGGAAGGCGTGCAATGGAGTTTCAACTTTTGGGTGGTTTGATGTGAGCCCATTCTACATGAGAAGCCACAAAACTTAATGTTGTATGATGCTAGGGGGTTGAGGGAGCTACAAGGAGCTCTGAAGGTGTGAGGTGGAAAGCCTTATAATGCCCGCAATTGTAGTGAAGAATTTTTTGAGTAAGAAGCCAATCATTGGGAGGTAAGGCTTGATTCTTTGTGTGATCATGGCCTCCCTCTCTCTCTCTCTCCCTCCCCTCCCCCTTCTCTCTCTCTCTCTCTCTCTCTCTCTCTCTCTCTCTCTCTCTCTCTCTCCCCTCCCCTTCTAAATCACTTGTCAGGTCAAGCTCTAGAGAGAGGATGTTGTGAGGAGGATTTGAGATTTTTGAGCTATTAAGCTTGACTTGGTAGGTATTTTGTTAATTATTGTTAACTCTTTTTTTTTTTTGTTATCTTTTTCAAAACCTGAGATGTTTGTGGTGGACGTACGTTCTCGTTGATCCATCGAAGAAGCAAAAGAGGGCTTCAACGAAGAAGAAGGTAGCCCATGGGAAGCACCTTATTGAGGTTGAGCCATGGGCTTTTGAGGACGGTGCACCAATCATTGATTTGAATGAGAAAAGCCCAAAAGGCACTGGCATCAACCTCAGAGATGCTACCTTTAAGGCTATAAGTGCTGCTATTGAGGTTAAGGTTAGAAGTGTTAGGCTTAATGCGTGCTTCGTGGGGCTCTCCTTCTATGCTTGGTCTCATGTGAAGCGTTCGAGCTTACAACATGCCATCCCTTGTGGCAGAGGCTACTAGGAGTAGTAATAACGCCTTGGGTGATCAGGTTGTGGTAGGGGTCATGGGAGTCAGCCCAAGTGAGGTGTTGCTGGTAGTCCAATTGACTTTACTAAAGGGAGAGCTCTAAAGTTGTCACGACCTACCATCCCAGGCTCTACCACTGCGGAGGGAGTACTCCTAGCCTCTCAAGCCACCCTAGGCAAGGATCGTGATGCCAGGTGTGCTGGCCTTCCCAGTGCACCCTTAGGCACAAACAGAACACTAGAGGTACTGTGTAACTATTCGGATCTCTACTTACCAAGGTATTGTTCGCTTTTGCCACATCGGTACTAGTGCTTCCTAGAGGATCACCCATCTTAGGATTACTTTGTCTGGAACACGCTTAACTTTGGAGTTCTGATGAACTCTAAGTCATAACATCGAAAAGGTGCATCTATTATTAGAGTTCCAATATATATTTGAGGGGTATTACAAAAGTGAAGCGATATGGCTATAGAATGGCCTTCTTTCAAGGAAGTAGCCCATATCGAGGACCGGAAGAGGTTGAGGGACTTTTATGGTGTACTGTCATTAATGGACTCAGTCGTGAACTTTTTAGCACGGAAGATATATCAAGTGAGGCTGTCATTGCCGTCAAAGAGGTTGCTTATGCTGCTTGTTTTTTTTTTTTTTTTTTTTAGCTTATTGAAACTCTTTTATTATCTATTTTTTAGGCCTTGGTGATGACTATCGAAGCTTCAGAATGTTGACGGAGAACCATGGGGTGGTACGTTATGTTTTTTCTCTTCTCTTTTTCTTTATTTTTTTGTCGAAATTCTTGTTGTTGTTGGTTGAACGTTGTTTCTCTCCCCCCATTCGTTTTTTTTTTTTTTAGGGTTCAGGGGAGTTCGACGCATTAAAGGCAAGCTTTAAGAAGGAGCTTGTAGAGGTAAACTAGAGCAAGATGAGATGTAAGAGTGAGCTAAGTAAGATGAGATGTAAAGGTGAGCTACTTACACTGATGGATGAGCATGAAAGGCTACACAAGGAGACAGAAGATAAGGTCTTATGCAGTTAAGCTGACATGCTTGAGGCAAGGAGTGCACTGTCTCTTACAGAGATGATAGCTGCTGAATATAAGAATAAGTGGATGGGTATGACGAACGAGTGAGATAAGTTGTCTCGTCACTTGACTGATGCCCAACTAGGGAGTGTGAGCTCTATCTCGCTACTTTAGAGGTCAGTAAGCTAAAGAAGAGCATCTAATGATCCAACTTAGAACAGAAGAAGTTGAAGGTGGGTTCATTTAATCGTTGGTACGTGATTAATCATTGTTACTCACATTTTGACATCATTGCTTCCTTATTATCGCTGTAGGCCCACATAAAGGGCCTGAAGAATAATCAGCTCATTCCCAAGGCGACCAAGAATCGAATTTTAAGGGAGCTCTTTTAGTGAGAGGAGTGGAAGGGGTCCAGGTGAAGCTCGTTCGTGATATCGTTAAGCTAATAAGGAATGAGCTACTAGAGAAGTATCTAAATTTAGACCTCGGTTTCTAGTTGCTCATTTAGAGGAGGCCCTAACAGAGGCTTTTAATGAGGAGGAAGATGATGGAGAGGGAGCAAAGTAGAGTGAAGTTAAAGCTAAGGTCGATGACGTAGGTAGGGCAGACCGTATAGAGGTCATTGTTATTCCTTAGCACTAGGGAGCCAGGGTAAAGTTGCTCTTGCGGTTGTGACCCATGGATCTAAATACTAGATTCCGATGTCGGTAGCTTCCAATGTGGTGGTCGAGCCTCAAGCTGAGGGTCATCTTAAAAGGTAGGTCGAGGTCGTTGGTGTAGCTCCTTAGTCGGTGACGAGCAAGGAGATTTTTGGAAAATGTGGGTTTAACGGATTATGATCACTTTTTGTTCTTGGAGAGACTCGCCGCATTAATTTTTTCATTCCGAGCTAGTTTTGTGTATCAGCCTATTAGCAGCTTCTTGTAACTTGACTTTTCTTGGATGGATGTATTTTCTTTGATTAATATATGAATGAATTCTCTTTTTACTGACTATACTCTCTTTTGGCACTTATACCTTTATCATAATTTTAGTTCGGGCCAAGTAAGGTTAGACGTGTTGATCTCATTTCCCTTGGCTTATTTTTCTTCTGTCATGTTAGATTTTTTGTTTAGCTCCTAGGTTAGTAGTAGGTCGTGATTATAGCTTTCCATAGAGGATGACATTACTCTGTAGGGGAGGCGGCGTATGCTAGAAAACTTCCTTTTCGATGTTCGTATATTCCTCAAGCATGATAGAACGGTTGAGGTGAGCTGAACTTGGGATTCTCAAGATTTGGTAGCATGAGTGTGGGTTCTGTAGAGTTCTTTACTGCCTATTAGTAGGTTTTTTGAGCATGGTGCCTCTTCGTATCTCAACTAAAGTTAATTACTTTCAAATCCTTATCATAAAAAAAGAATCTCTTTCCTTAGAAATTTTGAAATGATGAGGTGTGAATCTTGGCTAGGCTCTTTGGTTAGAAAGGTCAAGTCCTTAGGAGCCTTTGTTGAGGACGCACTTTTGATGCTTTATGGTCTCTGTTTAAGCGAGTAGGAAGCTCTACAGCCCTTGTTTACGTGTGTTCATCACTGAAGTCAAGTTAGTAGAACGAGTGTGTTGCTTGAGGTCACTTTCCCATCTCCACCACGGTCGATCGATTTGGGGCAGTGCTTCTCCTCTACGCTCCTTAGATTGAGGTCACCAAGAACCATTACTTGGTGGAGAGGCCGTGGTGACTTTGGCAGTAGGTTTCAGGCAACTGGGGGCCCATCTTCTATAGACAATCTACAGCTTTGAGATGCTGTTTAAGGTTTATTTGAGCCAGCACTAAAATGTTGCATGAGCTGACTTAAGTCGGTAGAGTTAGTCCCTGCAAGAGAAAATGGTCAAAGGGGCACTAGGGGGTTGCTTGGTGTAATCACTCTGGTGCTTAAGTCAGTCTATGAGTAAGAGTAACGCGTTTACGATAGAGTGAAAAATTGCCCTCCTCTTTTACCTCAAGGCAAATGGGACATTTATAGTGTTTAGGGTCATACTAGATAGATTTTCTCCTAGCAACTAACCTAGTATCTAAGGTGACGGGGATACCTGAGCTGAGGAGCCGTAGTTTTGCGGAGTGTAGCCAAGCTAGTCATGTCCTTCCCGGTCATAGGATATGACTAGAGATTATAAGGTTGTAAAGTCAAACTTGCTAGCTGACTAAGCTAATGAGCTCAATTAACCTTTACTAAGTGAGGATTTCTGGGGAGACCTTGCACCATGTTCTTTGGTGGAGTTCCGATCTCATTAGCTTCCTAAGAGGTTAGGAAATTGCGAGTAATGGGCCATTCCTTAGCCTATTGGTGTTATAAGGTTTCAGAGCCTACGAGATCGAGTGGACCGATGGCTATATTCTATTGTCAACAACATCAATTTAAATAGTTTGAACGATAGAGCATATGATGAGTGGGAGAAGCTTCAAATATAAAAAGGAGTGAGACGGATCAAAGTAGAAAAAAAAGAAGAAGAAGTCAATTTTCACATTAAATTCATAACCCCCATTAATCATGCAACAATTTAGTCGGAGATACAAGGATCTCACATCAGTTGGTATCAACGCAAAGGTTTTGCGCTTTGTTGTTAAATTTTTAATCTATTTCTTTATTATTATTACTTATAAGGTTTGAGTTTGTTTGAAAGATGTCACAGAACAACGATAATAGCAACAAAGTGATGATATTGGAGTTTAATCAAGTGCAAGAAACCATGAGAATTATTTTTAAAAAACTTGACGTGTGAGATAAGAAAAGTGGTGAATGTGCTAAAAATGTAAGGGAAGTGAGATGGGTCAAAAAGTTGTTTGACTACTTTGAGTGGGATGAGTCGATCAAGGTGCATAAGGTATCTTTGGTTTTAACATGTTATACTAGTACATGGTTAGATAAATTACAAAAATAAGAGACATAAGGCTTATGAGGATAAATTGTGAACATGGGTGTTGAGGAAAAGGTTAATGAGACGCACGTTCATGCCAAATTATTACCAACAAGAGAAATAAAAGGGGTAAATGTAATAAAGGTGGAACCAAAGGAAAGTATTTGTTATGCTAAGAAGGTAGAGAAGAAAATTGTCCTTGAAAAGATTGAGAAGACTAAAAACATAATCATGATAGATGAGGTGAAGTTTATTGTTGAAGAAGAAAAGAACAATTTGATAGAGCAAAAGGCAAAAGTTAATACGTCTAAATGAGTATCCTGTAGGAAAAAATTCATCAAGATTAGATGAACAAGCGATTGAAGTAGTACATCAAGAGAAAATAATAATTGAGACCCATAAACAATTTGTAGTGAAGATAGATGAGAAATCTCAAGTTATAGAAGATATGGAAAAAAATTTAAACATAAAAAGATGAGAACAAGGGATCAATTGAACCAGTAATATAAAATATTGCACATGAAGACGTAATTGAAGAAACACAAACCGTGATAGTAATGGAAATTCTGATACGATGAATTCCATGGAAATTATAGAGAAAGTAATCAATGAGAAATCTAGACCTACAACAATTGATAGCAAGTCTACCATATGCAACAAGATTATAATGGGAGATAAGCAAATATCACAAGCAATAAGCACTTTCCATTGTGAAGTGCAATTATAATTATTTGCAAATCTACCAATTTCAAATATTTTAGTCAACAAAGCATATGACAAGTAAGAGGCGCTTCAGGTCATGCTTTCCTTGTTTGGAATTATAATGTTTTGCAAATTAGTCTTTGATCCAAGAGGAAATGCTGTCATGCCCCGAGGGGTACCCAAAACGTGGCAGTCCGCCATACACAGTACTAAAGCCTAGGAATGATTGCCTCAGTCATGCAAACGCTTCCGTATCATGTATAAGGCGTACATCACAACCAAGGGAACGCATTGGAGTAGCGCAATTTATATTGATGATAATTAAGTAACAAGGCAAAGAGAATACTTATCATAAAACATAAACATATTAAATTACAATTCTTAGGGGCATATCCCTCTATTGTCTTCAAATAAATATACATCTTAGAATCAACAGAACACTAACATATGATTCATTACATATAAAGAACCTTACAAAATTACTTCATCTTATGTTTCTATTTCCTTCATAGAAGCTTAACATCCTTCCATGACTTCCTTAATGTCATGATCCTCAATTTAAGCCGCGGGTATACTTGTTTCATCAAAATCTATACGGGTATAAGCTACAACTAGCTTAGTGAGATATTCCTTTTCATTTGCACCATGTTTTCAAATAAGTTCATTTAAATTTTCACACATATGCTATGCATACACTTCAACAATCACGTGATTACACAAATATATATAGTTATCTGGAAACTATATATAGAACGGATTTACCCTTCCGTATCGAAGGTTAGGGAATTGGTGATGAAGATCATCGATCTTCTACTGCTAGTCCCCAGGCCCCCACCCAAAGCGTTCAGCATGATAACAGCCAATCCAACTCTACGCGTAGGAGTAGCAGCCTTTCGAAAGAGATGTGACTCGATGGATGCTATGCTTGAGCGTTTTATTTTTCATAAGACAAACCTTATTATGGTTCACTAGGGGCCGATCAATAAATTTAGCTAATAAACAGTTATACAAGTAAGTAAACAAAAACACTTAAACAAGTAGTTTGAAGTTGCGATATTCTTAATTCTCATTTCACGCATAAACAAAGAATCACTATATGCATATCCCCAAATTCCCAAACATATCCATTTTTATCTTTTCTTAGTATGCTAATGCTACTACTTTACAAGCACAAGCAACATAACGAAATTAAGAGGAATAACTCACTCGTCCATTTCGCAATCTTCTTAGTCATAGTAATCCTCAGGAAAGGTAATCTCGTATCCTTCGTCACCTAGATAAAAGAAATACTCGGGATGAGTATTCATAGAAATTCTACTTAAATTTTCTAATTCTATTTCACTATGTTTGTTAAATTCGTATAGAATGAAATTCCAATTTAAAATGGCCATAACTTGCTCATTTTAATTCGGAATTTCACATATAATATACCGTTTTCTACCTATTCGAAAAGATCTATTCATTTGTAAGGTTATAATTGTCATATAAGTCATTTAGGTTCCAAAAACGTTGGGTACAAATTTAAAACGAATACTTCTAGATTTTGGCAAAGCATTTTCTAACTCAACCTCATTCAAAAATCCTTTAGTAAAATATATATATATATATATAATTGATAAATCCTTTGAGTATATAGATAAGCTCACTCCATATGCAAAAGTTCTAATGGTAGTGTCTCAACAATTTACTTCATAAAACAATTCTTTTTAAAGTGTTAAAACTTAACTTTGATAAATTTCTTTTCAAGTATTTTGAAGAAATTTTATATCTTCATAGGTTATTATAAATGAGTATATTTGTATTTTATTTTCTTCATTCCTTTTTCTAAAACAAGTAAATTTTCCTTTAACCTTAATCTTTCATAAATTTTTCTTCTATTGATAAAAAATCAAAGTTATCAAAATTGTATTAAGTTGTTGAAAACCTTTTTATAAATTTGTATTTAGGATGGTTTTAGAAAATGAGTCTTGTCTGCTTATATTTATTATCTAAAATATAACTTTTTGTTTTCTAAAAACTTGTTCTTTTATTTCCTTTGAAAAAAATCCTCTTTATTGATAAAATCCTTTGTTTTTAATCTTATCTTATTTATATTCTTTGAAAATAAGTTTCTTCTTTAGAAACTTGAAAATCATTATTTTCCTAAGTGGGTTATAACTTTATGGGTTGAATTCATCTTAACTTTGAAAACTAGTTTGTTTCATAGTTTTGTTATGGAGTTAAAAAGAGTTTATTCTTAAGCTTTTTGTGAAAACTTTGAATATTAACAAATTATTTTACTAAAACTTAGGTTTCCATAATGTACAAAGAAAGTATTCATTTCTTATGTTTCTTTGGTAAAGTTATCTTTGTTATTTGAGAAAAACTTGAGAAAACTTGTATTACTCTATTTCTATGCTGTTGATAATAACTTCATTAATTTGTGACAAGTTACATAATAGAAAATTTAGTTTTAAGTTCATTTAATAAAGTAAAATTCTACTTTTTAAATTAGTTGAGACAATATCATTTTGTAGATGCAAGTATTATGAGAATGTAAAATAATAAGAACATGAGAAAATACTAGAAACAAATAATAATAAGCAAGATAATAAAAATATCAAGTATTGGGAACCTTAGCTTCATCAAGGTATCCCGATCAAGTATTGGGAGCCTTAGCTTCATCAAAGCATCCCGGGACTAAGAATAGACTAGTCCCAAAAAGAATAGAGAAAATAAAGAAAATATTATTTTGACTTGCTATGGACAAGTCTAAGACTAGAAAAACTAGTCTTAAGGAAATAGCATGAAATAAATAAATTGCAAAGCATGAAATTAAATAAATAACTAGTGAGCTTATATACTCTAAAGATTATATATATATACATAAATGTATTTAGTTAGATATGAATAATAAAATCAACATAACAACATAATAAAATATGAAGTTCATGTGCAAGAACAAAACATGAACATGTTGATGCTTTTACTACTCATATGAGTTTCAAAACAACACCATAGTCATGTTAAGTTACATGACATGGATAACTAAGTGGTTGGAAGAAATTTTTACCTAAAGTATTTATGTGGTATGAAGATGGTAGTGAATGTATGGTTATGTGGTTATTGAGAAATGGTAATTATATTGTATAGAGATAAATTTTGTGAGTATTTGATGAAAAAAGTTTTGGTAGGGGAAAAGTTTATGGAGAGTGTTTGTGTAGAGAATTTGAGAGAGTTTTGGTAGTGAAATAAGTTGTGTGAAAGAATGAAGGAGGAAGGGGGTATTTATAGAATTTTTGAGTGAAAATTAGATGTAATTAAATTAATTGAAAAGAAAATAAATGAGGAGTGAGGAGAGAGAGAAGTGGATGGCAACATGAAGGAGAAGAGAGAGGAATTTGATTAAAAGTTAATTTTAGAAGAAAAGTGTGAGAGAAGTTTAGTAATATGTGGTGTAGAATTTTTATGAGAAAAGAAAATTATAAGAAATAGGTATGTAGGTGTAAAAATAGATAGTAAGAAAAAGTAGAGATAGATGAATAGTAATGAATAGTAGAAAAGTACTATGAATAGTAAACTAGACAATTAAAATACCAGTAGTAATAAAAATACGTGTATAAATGCAATATTTGTAATTTTTAGCAATCGAAAAATTCTAAAACTGATATTTTTGAAAACCTTGTATTTTTACGAGTCTATTGGTATTTATGGAATATTTTTTTCATCCGGTGTGCTGAGGCACGGTTTTTGAAAACTGATCCCGTTCGGATCCAAAGGACATTAGAAATTTGCGAATCTTATTTTTTTAAGCTTTCCTATATTATTACAAACTATTATCAACAATTATTTTCATTTCGTTGTTTAAGGCTTAAGAGCACGGGGTTGCCAGACCTTAAACACTAGAGTTTGTTGTAAGCTTTGTTGACTTTTAGGGTTCCGGTTTGACTTTCGGTTTTGTTGAGTTATTCGTAAGATATAATTTTGGAGTTTTTACCATATTATTTTTAGTTCGATATCTATGGTTTATCATTTTATTTGTGATTATTTAATAGTTTTTAGTTCTCGGGATCGTTTAACCGAGTCTAGGGTTATGAGTTGACTCAGTTTGACTTTTAGTGAAAATTGAAATTTCTGTTTTTAAAATTCACTGAGGGTTTTAGCATTTCATTGTTGAGCATTATTTGGATATATTGTCTTGATTTGCGTTTTAGGAATGGGGTAGATAATTTGATTAGCGAACGGATGATGATTGAACTGATAGTTGGATTTTATATTTTGTTTTGAAGGTTCTCATTTTCTCAAGACTAAGAATTCTCGTTTTTGAACTTATTTAGAATTAAGTTTTAACTTGGTTTGATTTTTAGTATTTCGATTTCGATGTTTGACTCTTAGGATTATTTTCTAAGAATTATGAAATTTTCAAAGGTTTACAGATGCAAGATTCAAGGACGAATTTTCCTAGAGAAAGGGGGAATGATGTATGCATGAGAAGATATTCATGGTCCAACCTACCAAATTAATTCTATATGCTATTGAGATATTACCTTTTTATTATTATCTAGATATTTTAGAATTGTGTCTTGAGTGTTATTTCCTTTATGAGAATTGTGAAATCTTATATTTGAATATTGAGTAATATTCATCTTTATTTGTTGTTTTCTTATCACTCTTATTATTGATGTGTGAACTGTTAATTTGAGTTACAAACCAATTTGTTGTTAATCTTCATTGCATCTTTTGAATATTAATAACGTTTGTATCATAATTTTATATTTACCTCAATGAATCTGAAGCAAAAAAAAATTATTAGTTTTCACAATAACTTGTTAAACCCCATCAAGCATGCATTAATTTGGTATCAAAGTTATAAGGATGTTGCATCACTTGTTAAATTTGGAAAAAGTGAGATTTTTAGACAACCAAGTGAAGTTCTCAGACTCTCTAAGAAAAGATCAGTGGAACATACTTGGTAGTTTAGTTCAAGATTGAATCAAAGCAATTGTTGAATCAAGGAATTACATGACAAATAACTAAACACAAATTGTGTAAATCCCTAGATAAGGAAGATAAACTCAAGAACATAACTCTAAGGTTATAGGATTATGTTCAAACCCATACAAAATTATAACAAAAATACGTGTTAATGGATTGAGACCATGATTTCATAAGCTAATTCATCTCAAGCAGGTTTTAACCTAGGCAAGAAAGCTACTGACAACAACATACAAATGAAATTCTCCATATATGTCGGAGGCGAAAAGGGTTAGATGAGCATAAATTTATATATTGAATAAGGTTGTGATATTCTTCAATGGGATTTTGTTGTTATTAAAAGTCTAAGATTTCCTAAATAAGGAGTAAATTTTATCCCTCCATATATAAAGCATTCATAGAAGTATTATCAAATGGTTCACCATTACTCATGTTTTAGGATGGTTCACCATTACTCATGTTTTATCCTAGTAGAGGCATTTGACAAAGAGACTCTTTATCTTCTTATCTCTTTATTCTATGCGTATGGAGTTTTTTCTAGAAGCATTGCAAAAGAAGTCAATGAGGGAAACCAGAAGGCCTTTAAAATGAGCGGGACCGATTTACTTTATCTCTCATTGCATTTGCTAATGATGTGATACCGTTGTCACACTCCAAGGGGTACCCTAAACGTGACAGTCCATCGTCCACAATACTAAAGCCTAAGAATGACTACCTTAGTCACGCAAAGGCTTCCATATCATACGAGGCATACATCACAACCGACGGCATATATCAGAGTAGCACAATTTACATTGATAACGATCAAGTAACAAGACAAAGGGAATACTTATCATAAAACATAAACATGATTATTTACATATCTTAGGGTCGCTATTGTCCCCAAATTTATATAAATACATTCCCTTAGGAATCTCCAAAATACTAACATAGCATACATTACATATAGGGAATTTACAAAATAACTTATACTATGTTCCCATTGCCTCCACAAGAGTTTAAAATCCACCCATGACTCCCTTAGTGTAATGATCCTTGAATAGAGCCATGGGTATACCTGTTTCAACACAAACCTATGGGGGTATAAGCTACAACTAGCTTAGTGAGGTATTTATTTTCATTCGCACTATGATTTCAAATAAGTTCAATTAAATTTTCACGTATATGTTATGCATCAATCATGTGATTACATAAATATATATAGTTATCTGAAAACTATATATAGAACAGATTTACCCCTCCGTATCAAAGGTTAGGGAATTATTGATGAAGATCCGCGACCTTCTACTACTAGTGTCCAGGTCCCTACTCAAAGCGATTGGTTAGCTCGGCTCCGAAACCTAGAGTCGCATTCTCCGAGCAATTTGGATTCTCTAGGAAGGAACATGGCCCATGTCCTAACACGATAACAACCAATCTAACTCTATGCGTAGACGTAGCAGCCTTCGAAAGAAATATGACTTGATGAATGCTATGCGTAAGCATTTTATTTTTCTTAAGCCAAACCTTATTAAGGTTCTTAGGGGCGATCAAACAATTTTGCAGACAATAGGCAAGCATAAATGCAAGTGGACAAAATACTTAACAAACACTTTGAAATTACGATATTCTTAATTCTCATTTTGCACATAAGCATAGAATCACATATATACATATCCCTGAAATCCCCATACATATCCATTTTTATCTTTTCTTAGTATTCTAATGCCACTATTCTACAAGCACAAGCAAGTAACGAAATTAAGAGGAATAACTCACTAGTCCATTTTGCAATCTTCTTAGTTATAGTAATTCTCAGGAAGGGAAATCTCATATTCCATGTCACCTAGACAAAAGAAACACCGGGGATGAGCATTTTGTAGAAATTCTACTTAAACTTTCTAATTCTATTTCACTATGTTCATCAAAATCGCATGGAATGAAATCCCAACTTAAAATGGCCATAAGTTGCTCATTTATCCAAAAATACTTGTATCAGAATGTAGATATCTTATAGTTGGAAAAATCGTTTGAATATATAATATATATATATTATTTAGACTCAAATTGTATGCAAGATTCTAATGGTGTTGTCTCAATGATTATATTTCATAAAATAATGTTTTGCGGTATTGAAGACTTGTATCTTAACAATTCCTTTCCTAAGTGTTTTGAACGAATTTCATAATTTCTTGAGTTATTATAAGTATAATCTTATTTTGTTTTCTAATTTCTTTTCTAAAATATATTTTCTCTTAGCTTTGGTCTTTTACAAATTTTACTTTTATTGATAAAAATGAAGTTTTGAAGAGTTTTATTAAGTTGTTGATAACTTATAATAATTTGAGTTGTGTATATTTTCTTTTAAAGAAATGATTTTGATAAACAAGTCTTTTTATATTTTCATTTTCCAACTTCTTTAAAAAAAACTTTGTCATGCCCCATAGGGTAGTCTAAATGTAACAGTTCGCCGCATGCTATATAAGACTTAGGAATTACTACCACAATCATTTTGAGGTCTCGTACAGATGCAAGGCGTACCTTTACGATAATAAAATACACTAACCAATAGAGATAAATAGTTTAACTTGACATACTATAAGCACTAGAATATAAACCATGAGTTCACATAATTAATTAGTTCTAAGGGCATTCCCCTGCAAAAGAATATTAAGTTTAAAAGTGGTCTTTTACAATCATCCAGTAAATATTAGGCTTTTCTATGGAAGTCTATACAAAATCGATCACAAACTTCTAACGGAAACTCCTAATTCCTGTACCTGCTCGTTAGGATGTCTCGGCCTTAGCCATAAATAAGTAAACAGTAATAAGAAAAAGCTGTGGAGGCGTAAACTACACTAGCTTAGTGAGTGAATACTTCCATAAAGACATTTATAACAATAATTCAATCAAGTTATTTATTCAACCATATGGAGTGCATCACACCACATGAACAAACATGACATATGATCAGCCGGAAATCATATGTGAATGGATTTACACCCTCCATTTGGGGTTAGCAAATTAATGAATACTGCAGTACTACCGTTGAATTAATGTGCTATTTATGGATCACGGGTAACCAACTTATGTCGTTTATGGATCGCGATCAACCAACTTATTTATGTCTTTTGTGGATCACAATCAACCAACTTTTAGCTGTTTACGAATCATGGATAACCAACATATGCTAATGCTCCACCCCTATCATGAAGTGATTATGTCCATATTAATTTATCAATCTAAATGATTATGAATATCAATTTTTAGGCGATCAACCAATCTCACAGACAACAATCCTATAATAGCTTAAACAAGCATAAATTAATCACCCGGTTCCGATATTCTTAACACAATTTCTCAACTCAAAAACAAGCATACATAATTCCCCATAATTCCCATCATGCAAATCCATTTTTATCTTTTGCCTTATATTCTAATGCAACTAATCACTACAAACACAATTAAGAAATGAAATTAAGAAGTAATAGTCACTCGACCATAGGTCGTCGGTTTCTTAGTAATAATAATCCGATGGTAACGAATCATCAGGATCCAAGTCACCTAAATGAAAGAAATACCCAAATGAGTATTTCAACTCATATCTAATCCATTTTATTTCATAAAAACTATTAAGTTCACAATTCTCGTCATTAATGGAAATTTCAATTTAAAACGATCATAACTTGGTTATTTTAATTTGAAATTTCACATATTATATAGTGATTCCTATCTACTTCCAAAGATATCTAATTCTAATATAATTTCTCAATTTTGAAAAATTTTAAGTCTCGAAAAGTTCGGATCATTTCTATTCAGTAGCCAAACATCCATTTTCGAAATTGTTTTTGTGAAGAGTTTTGATGTTTCTACTATCCATGGCAAATATGCATGCAATTTAACAAATTACTATCATGAATGGTATGTCATGAGCTTTCTATATGTATGTTATTGATGATATTCTATTAGAAAAATATTTTAAAAAGTTTCTACTTCACAAGTTGTCATGAATACCTAACTTAGCAAGACTACTTTGTGTTCTTGACAAACCACACATGTTTTAGAGATTTTCCTTAATAAAATTTATTTATTCTTGCTAAAATTAAGTTTACCATATCTATTCCTAAAAATCCTCATTTTTCACTTTGTAAACAAGTGTTTGAATATGGGCTATTTTTAGATCCAAATTTTGTAAAAATGATTTTTTAGTGATTTCTTTAAGAAAAACTCATTTTATACTTTAAAATTTAAGGCTCCATTATTCCTATCCCCTAAGGACTTCATTTCCTAAATAAAATTTCCATTTTGGGTTTGAAAAATAGGTGTTTACATACCATCATTTCCTATTTACGAATTTCATATAACTAACATAAGATTCGAATTTTTTATCTTGTAAATATTTCTTGTTTGACAAATTTCTCTTAGTAGATCTACCATTAACTTATCAAAATCATTTCCTATTGAAACATATTCCATAAGCCCTTCATTTTTCACATAAAATTCATGTTGTGGAGTTGAAAAATAGGTTTTCAAAATACAACTCTTTTTCCATCCGAATTTATAAATGTTTATTTTGATGAAACAAAATTTGTTTTGAACTTTTTGGCTCATCTTCATAAATATCCTAACTTTTAGAAATAGCAAAACATTCAGTTACATAAGAAAAAAATATTTATGACCATTCATTCATCTTAAACATAATAAATGCATGAATCTCCAATATCATGTAAAAGATAGATGTTTTATAAGATAGATCTATATCTGATGATTGTGTTAGATGCATGAAATGAAGTATACTACTATGATAATAATTTAGTAGTAAGATTCCTAAATGAAATCATCACCATATGAACATACATTATGATCATGACAAAATATGGGCTTAAAACATAAGATCCACAACTTGTGATAGCTTGATCATCATGTTCTAGTGGTTTCATATCCCTAGCATGAAGGTCATGGGGACTTTTATAAATCCACACATGAATGATCTTACCGTCACATGTTTTTATGGTGGTAAAGTTTAGATGTATAACTATTAAGCTTTGTCAGCAAGAGAAGTTGAAGAAAAAAAATGTGTGTGTGTGTGTATGGGGAGGGAGACTCACGGCAAACAAGAGAGGAAGAGGGAGAGTTTGTGAAAATTTCAAAAAGTGAAAATGAAGAAAGAGAAAGGAAAGTCGTAAAAAAGTATTTATAGAGAGGGATATTAGGGTTTTGGTGTGTATAAAATAAAGGAAAAAAATAAAACAATGAGAGGGAAGAGGAGGGGGTTGCGCCAGCTATAGAGGAGAGAGGGAGAGAGGGAGAGAAAGTGAATTTTGTAATTTTTTTTTAAAATTTAATTTGTGTAGTAAAGTGTGTTGGAAAGTAAATGTGAGGAATATGATGTAATGAGTAAGGTTAGATTGTAAGGATGTAAGAGTAGGGGCTTATACTTGTGAATAATAATGAATATAGATTAGACAAATAAATTACCGTTAGTAAAGAAAATACGATAAAAGGCTATAACTGTAATTTTTATAAACCGAAAAATTATAATAAATATATTTTTGAATTCCTTATTAAATTCCGGTCTTAAAGAGTATTCTAGAATATTTTTCTAACTTCGAGTCTCGGGGCCCGATTTTTCAGAACAGATCTCGGTCGGGTTCGAAACAAATAATTTCCCGAAAACTGATATTTTTATGTTTCAATATATTCTTTAGAACTATCTAGATTATTTTTGCTCTTGAAAGTTCTACGATTTTATTCTCAGTGAAGCCGGACTCAGGGTTTCTAGGTTTCTAGATTTCTTTCTAACCCTAGCTATTCCGGTTTAAGGTTTTGGTTTTCTGATTCTGTTCTCGAATAAAGCTTGGTTTACAAAGAAAACTGGGATTTACAAACTTTATTTCTAAAACTTGGTCTTTTAACTCTTCGGCCCATTTTACTTAGATGGAAATCATGTTTTAATTCTTTCTTAAGTTATTGATATATCTATATTTTTTTTTAAAACCTCTAACTTATATATTCTTTTATTTCTTTGAAAATGATTATCATTTAGAAACCTTGGCAAACTTTTATTTTTTTAAGTGAGTTCATAATTTAGTGAGTTGATTTTATCTTAATTATAAAACTTATAGTTTAGTAGTTATACTTTTGGTAAAAATTCCTACAAGTAAGTTTTATTGAGAGAAGTTTATTTATCAAATAATTATTATTATTGAGTTTAATAAAATTTATGTGACTCATCATAATAAAAGAAAATATTTATTTTGTTAGCTAACTTCTTTGAGAAAAATCATTTTTATTGTTATTTAAGAAAAGTCTTAGTCGGTATGAAAATGATTTGTAAAAATAATTTTTTCCTAGGTGGGTGATAACAAAATCTTGATGTACACAAAGAGAGTTTGGATTTCATTTTTTTCTTTGTTTCCTTGGTAAAATTTATCCTTTTTGACACTTAGGAAAACTTGGGAAAAGTTTAAGAAGAAGTTGTAGAAATACATTTTCTAAATTATTGTTGACAAGTTTTCTTATTTAGTGACTAGTTACATAATAAAAGAGTTTTTAGTTTCAAGTTTCTCTATTAAAGAAAAATTCCTTTTAAATGTTATTGAGACAATATCATTATGAGGATGCATGTATATGAGCATGTAATATGAAAATGATGAAAATATAAGAAAAAGGTAAGAAGCAAGATAATAATAATAATAAGCAATATAATAATATCAAGTATTGGGAATCTTAGCTTCATCAAGGTATCTTGGTCAAGCATTGAGAGCCTTAGCTTCATCAACGTAACCCGGTCAAGTATTGGGAGCCTTAACTTCATCAAGGCATCTCGGGACTAAGAATAGACAAGTCCCAAAAAGAAAAAAAAAAAAGCAATAATAGAAGCACTGTAGTAAAAGCACGTTCGTGAGAGTTAGTGAGCATTGGCATCTAACATATATATATATATATATACATATATATAGTAATATATATATAGAGTTAGATTAGAAACATAATAACAATAATATTAACAATAATAACAACATATATAATCATAATAATAAAATAATAAAATTGAAATTTCTTGGTATGTGCAAAAACAAAACATGAACATATTGTTACTTTTACTACTCATATAAGTTTCAAAACAACACCATGGTCATGATAAGTTACATGACATGGGTAAACTAAATGGTTTGAAGAAGTTTACCTAAAGTGTTTTTTGTAGTATGAAGATGGTAGATGAATGGGTATTATATTGTTGGTAGTATGTGGTAGATAGTTTGTGTATAGAGAAGGATTTTGTGAAGAATTTGTAGAAGAGAGTTTTTGTAGAGAAAAATTTTGGAGAGAGGATTTGTGGAGTGATTTTAGGAGAGTTTTGTTATGGTAAATGAGCTGTGAAAGAAGTAGAGGGAAATAGGGTTATTTATAGATAAATATGGAGGGAAATTTAGAATTAATTAAATAAAAGAAAAAGAAAATGAAATGGAGGGAAGGAGAGAGAGGGGTGGATGGCATCGAGAAGAGGGAGAGAAAATGTGATAAAAATTTAATTTTGTAAAGAAAAGTAATAATATGTAAAGTATGATGTGAAATAAAGTTATATGGAAAAAGTAAAAAGTAAGAAAATAGGTATATAGGTAGTAAGAATAGGTAGTAAGGAAAAGTAAAAATAGATTAATAGTAATGAATAGTAAGATAGGATAATGAATAGTAGACTAGACAAATAAAATACCGGTAGCAATAAAAATACGCATATAAATGTGATATCTGTAATTTTTAGCTATTGAAAAATTCTAAAACTGATATTTTTGGAAACTTTATATTTTACGAGTCTATTGGTATTGATGGAATAATTTTTATTGTCCGGTGTACCAGAGCATAAAAACTGGTCCCGTTCGGATCCGAATGACACTAGAAATTTACGAATCTGATATTTTTAAACTTCCCTATATTATTAACGAACTATTATTAACAATTATTTCCCATTCCGTTGTTTAGGATTTAAGAGTACGGGATTGCCGGATCTTAAACACTAGGGTTTGTTGTAAACTTTGTTGACTTTTAAGGTTCCGATTTGACTTCCGGTTTTGTTGAGTTATTCGTAAAATCATAAAATTTTGGGATTTTATCTGTATTATATTTTAGTTCAACAGCAAGTCTATTTCATTTTATTTGTGATTATTTAATATTTTTCAGTTCTCAGGATTATTTAACTGAGTCTAGGATTATGGGTTGACCCAGTTTGACTTTTCGTAAAAATTAAAAAATTTTATTCTAAAATCCACCGAAGGATTTTAGTTTTTATTGTATTTTGTTGTCGAGCGTTATTTGGATATCATCTTGATTTGCGTGTTGTTGAATCAATCGATTGTTGAATTTTTTATTTTGTTTTGTGGTTATCTTTTTCTTAAGGTCAAGAATTTTCGTATTTGACCTTATTTAAAATTTGGTTTTAACTTGGGTCGATTTTCAAGGTTTCGATTTTGGTGTTAGACTTCTAGGATTATTTTCTAAGAATTATAACAATTTCAGGGTTTACAACCGTAGTTGAAGCTACTGTTGAGAATGCACTCTCAATTAAAGGAGTGCTAAATGACTTTGTAAAATAGTCTTAATTAGAGCTACATATGAGTAAAGTTGCTACCTTTCTATTTTTTTTTCAAGAGAAAAAAAAGAGGGAAGATAAAAGTGAAGACTGACTGGGAATTTTACAATATAAGGAAGTTAATTCTTTTAGCAAAATTTCTAGGATATCCTCTTCACATATGGTATAAAGTTACACCCACACAACTCAATTTTCTTCTTGAAAAAGCCCAACAAAAATTAAGTAGATGAAAACTTAAAAACCTAAGCATGATAGGACGCCTTGTTCTTGTTCAATCTTTATCGAATCTTCTACTACATGTCACATGCGAGTAAAGCAACTTTCTCAATATGTCATGCAGCGTCTTAATAAAGTTACAAGAGACCCATTAGGTAATGGTGAAAACATAGATAAGAAAGTGCATTGGATTTGTTAGGAAGCTTTCTAGCTTGTATTCACATCAAACTATGGTTAATTTTAACATTTAAAATGAATTTATTCAAAATTTAGCCTTTAAATCATATTTCAAGAGATCTTTTTTTTACAATTAAAAGAGTTAAAAGAGTGTTTACATATAAAAGTTTCCAAGTCAAAAATTACTTGATAAAACTCTTAATTCATAATTTTATCTCATTAAAATTAAATAAGAACCTTGCAATTTAATAGAGGTGTCCACATTGTGTTTGTAAGGGGGAATTGAAAGGGAATGGTTGATCCCTTTTTTTGTTTTAACAGAGAAAGAAAAGGGATGCAATACTTTTCATATATCCCACCATTTTTTTGGCCCCTCCAAAATAGAGAAAATCAGTAGAGAAATGGAAAAAAAAAATTAAGATTACTCTCATACCCTTTTTTTTCAAATCATAAACTATCTTTTAAGGGTATACACGTAATTTGCCATTGTAGCTTATTTAATTATTTATAATAATTAATATTTCATCAATTTTTTCCATTTCATTATCTATAATATAAAAGAATTCAAATTTTTCAATAATTCTTCTCCGTTTTTCTTTCCTTTTACTGTCTTTTCTATTTTATCTCATTCCACCATGCTAAACAGAGTATAAGAGACTCCATAGAAGATGGACCATGGGTTTAATTACTTCAAAATTAAGTGACAATGATAAAATAGCTGTCGAATTATGAGGGCTTTAATAGGGATTTTCCATTTACCTACAAAAGGCATTAGAAATGTGAAACAAATATTGACTCTAAGGTTATGTTGTTGTTGCTTATGAAATCGCTTGTCCATCCTAACTAGGTAATATGAATGTGCTTCATGCATGGAGGGACAATTTCACCATCTACATGAGATGCATATTGAAGCCATAATGCCACGCCATACCCAGGAATTTAATTGTAGTGCCAACGCTTTAGTGAAGACAGAGCAAAGGCGCAGCAAGAAGAAGTGTTTTTAATTATCATCAATGAGAAATATTCTCTCATTTAAAGGGAACACCATTCTCTCTACCAAATATACATATATGTATGTATGTATTTCTTCAAAGATTTAGATAATGATAATTGATTTGATTATTTCTTCTCTGAACTGCAACTTTATTTCACCAAAATCAATTGGAAAATCTTCATAAAGAATAAATATAGGTTAACAGTGTAGGCTAATAGAAAATGCACTTAAAATAAATACCAATTTTGTGCTCCTAAAGAGTTTTATATCTCCAATACACTGTTTTGATTTGAAGAGTTTATTCAATATAAGAATAATATACTTCCACAAAGAAAGAAAGAATATTTTCAAAATTTCAAATTAACATCAAGTACAAAATGTAATGACTTATCAATATTCAATAAATATTAGTCAATATACCTTTATAGAGTAAGCAACCTTGGACTTTGGAATTCGATGCCGCGCTCAGCTGTTAGATATATTTTACACAGGACCTTTTAAATGATTAGACACAACTACAATACTTGAATATACGCAAAAATTTGATCAAAAGACATAAAATATAAGAAGATATAAAATTCTTTAAGCAACAGTACTAATGTCATGCAATTTGTCAAATATAGACCTCAGACTCAATCCAATCCAACCGTGATTCCACCCCTCCATGCTAATAGACTCCCATCCTAAGGAAAATCTCAATACTTAACAATATGGACTAGTTTTTATACTTGAATCTTTTTTACAATCACTAGTGTTTTTCGTAAACCCATGTTATTAATAGTATAACTAAAATTGAATTTAATTATTTATAAAGATAAATTACACCGAAAAATCATAATATTTTAGGATAAGTATATTTGAAGTTACAATATTTTAGGTCATTAAAAAAGAGGCCAAAGTATTTACAGAAGTTGGTCAATTAGGGTCACTATTAACTTGTGTCAATGGGAGAAATATATAAAATTAAAACTTAAAGATCTAGCAGGCTATGTCACGTGCCAATAGTAAACTCAATTGACGCACTTCTCTGAATATTGTGACATCTTTTTAACCACTTGACATTATACCCTAAAATGATTTTACTTCTTAAATGTTGTGATCTCTTTTTAACTACTCAAAATATTGTAACTTAAAATGAACTTACCTCTAAATGTTGTGAACTTCCAATAGAATTTACTCTATTTATAATAAATACATATTCTTCATAACTCTTAAAAAAATGGATTAAAAACTATAATGCATTTTGTTTAACGTTTATTTTGAATTTAAAATTTATCTTATTTAGAACTAGAATTTATTTTCTTCAATAATAACTTTTTTAATTTTGATTTTAATTTTTAAAAAATGCCAATATGGGTCATCGGTTTGGGACCCACTTATGAACCTAGTGGATTTAGACCTGTTTTTAACTCGTGTAAATTTTGGGTTTAAAATTAAATCCACAAATTGATAAGTTCGAATTGGGGTGAAGACAACTCCCGACTTGGGTGGAGATCTCCAACAAGTTCCAATAGTTAGGCGATTTGTCTAACAAAGTCCTCATGCACTAGATTTGGAATATGTCTTAAACATTGGGATGATAGTGGCTCGAGTCATCAAATGACAATCTAACTTTAGGTTGTAATACCAATTGTTGGCTAAAACAATTTAATTGTGGTTGTCCGATTAAAAAAAAAATTTTTGATATTATAGTAAATTCGTCGCATTCTGATAATTTCGTCTGATTATGATAAGTGGTAGATTTATCAATTATGGTAGATTTATCGTATTCTGGCAAGTTGATTCATTTAATAACTTTCTAAAGTGGCAAATTTGCCGCATTTTGATAGGTTTGCTCGATTATGATATATGATATTTTTGTTGGATTTTGGTAAGTTCTTCATATTATGGTAAGTGTGTCGTATTGGTACTGTTTATTGCTATTCATATGTCATACTATTCGTCATCATATTATGGTAAATTGGTCTCATTATGGTAAGTTCGTTCAATTGTGGTAAGAGGTAGTTTTTTCATATTGTGATAATGTCGCATTCTTATAGGTTGATTATACACTAACTTTCAAAAGCAGAAACTTCGTCAAATTTTGGTAAGTTCGTCTGATTGTAATATGTTATATTTTTGTTCAATTCTAGTGAGCTTGTCACATTGTGCTAAGTTCGTCCCATCGGTACTATTGATCTAAATCCAAGGGGGTTTGAAATTCTATGTTCTTTTTAGGGTTTTCTAAATAGAATAAATTGAGAAAACACAAAGGATATGAAAGAGATCGTAATTCGATATAACTCACAAATCACAAAATCAAGTTGGTTTGTAATAAGGTTTGTAATTCAATAGATTCCACGAATTACAAAACTAATCATTAGTCAAAAGAATTCACAATTCAATCAACAAGAATGAATAAATGAAAATTGAAATCTTAATAATCATAGATCATTACAATAGGTTGCAATATAAAAGAAGTCCCTCTCCCTCAAACTCAATATCAAAGATCTCATATAACTTCTATCTCAAAACAAAGCAAAGAAATATATATAAAAACTACAAAGGAAACCCTAAAGACACAAAATAAAAAAAAGATTTGATGCGCAAAAAAGGCCACAGCCTTTATTCAGAAGCTGGCGACCTACATTTAAAATCACGAATTAGAATTATTTTTCAAGACAGGAAGGCTAGTGGTGTAGAAGGATACACCAGCGACGTATTAAAGAAGGCCGGCAGGCTTGAGCTAACGTACGTCCATGCTAGCTATACTCTACTTTAGGTCGGTGGGGTACAGTTACAAGACTGCATTTTTTATCCTACATGAATTGAATTGTCTTCCCAGATCTCTCAAACTTGCATCTTCTTCTCGTTTGAGTCTTGCTACAACATTATTAAATCGAGTTTATCCATGTTCATTTGATGCTTGATCCTTTCCTGAAGTCAAATTGAATTTCCCTTGATGCACTCACATCAACTATCTATTATTGTTCATGTGTCGTATTATTTATAATCATATTATGGTAAGTTTGTTTGATTGCGATATTTTATAGATTTGTAGGATTTTAGTAGTTTGTCATATTCTAGTATATTGATTCTACACTAATTTTAGAATTTAACGCATTGTAGCAAGGTTGTTCAATTGGTGCAAGTGGTAGTTTTGTCGTATTGTAGTAAGCTTGTCGTATTCTTATAGTTTGATTTTACACTAACTTTCAGAAGTGGTATGTTCATTGCATTCAAGTGCATTCATCCGATTATGGTATGTGGTATTTTTATTAGGTTCTAGTAAGTTTATTGTATTATGGTAAGTGCATCATATTGGTATTGTTCATTTGTCGTACTATTTATCATCATATTGTGGTAAGTTCATCGCATTGTGGTAACTTTTCTCCGATTTTGGTATGTAGTAGATTTGTCGTATTTCGGTAGATTTTCGTCTTATTGTGGTAATTGTACTTAAAATGACTAGTTTACCTAGTCATATCCTATTTTTAGTATAGCACTTTAGCGACTTAAGCCAATAATTTCCTCGTAAACATTCATAAGTTAAGAAAAAACAAAACAATCGCCTTCATTTAAATGAAAGGATTAAGTTTTTTCCTTATTGAGCACTTGATTTGAATGTTTCTAAGGATTAAATTCCAAACTTTGTTGGAATAACCTTAGCCTAAAAATCATACAAAGGAAAAGCTTACACTTTGTCTCACTATTCAAATTTGAAACAACTCCTAATCAATGATGAGTTTTCAAATATGCTCAAAATTTAATCAAACCCTTAGTTAAAAATTCTAATGCAAGTTCATAGTTAATAATCGATATAACTGTAAATGCAAGTGTTTATTGCACACATCACATACATGTAGCATGTATGAATGCACAATGCATAATTTTCATTCGATTGTGGTAATTGTTTTTAAAATGACCAGTTTATCTAGTCACGTCCTAATTTTAGATTGCACTTTGGCGGCTTAAGCCAATAATTTCCCCTAAACATTCATAAGTTAAGAAAAAAAAAAAAAAACAAAACAAGTGCCTTCATTTAAGTGAAAGGATTAAGCTTTTTCCTTGCTGAGCACTTGATTTAAGTGTTTCTAAGGACATTAAATTCCACACTTTGTTGGAATAATCAGCCTAAAAATCATACAAACGAAAAGCTTACACATTAGCTCACTATTTAAATTTTAAACAACTCCTGATCAATGATGGGTTTCCAAATATGCCCAAAATTAATCAAACCCTTATTTAAAAATTCTATTACAATTTCATAGTTAATAACCTATATAACTGTAAATGCAAGTGTTTATTGTGGACATCAATACATGTAGCATGTATCCATGCACTTTACATGATATGAATTGATAAGGGATTAGTATTGTATAGAATGACAATGAAAGGAATGATTTCAAGAGGGATTATAGAGGCAATAGGCAATCTCAACAAATTAAATGTTAGTGACAAGTCATAAAAATAGTGTGTTAAGTTCAAAAAAAAAAAAAAGAATAATAATAAAAGCCCCTACCCTTCACTCTTTAGGGGATGGGATTCATTACACTTAACCCCCTTGCACCAACTATCGTCACCATTAGGTCTTGTACGTCATTAATGGAAAGGATTAATTAGGGTTTAATAATATCCTTAATGGATTAAACAAAGACAAATGAAGTCCAATTATATATAAAGGAACCTAATTGGCATCTAAGTCTGTAGTGAAAAGTTAAAAATATAGAAGACAATTTTAACGAACCCAATATCTAATCCACTAATCCAAAACTTTACAAATCATCACAAATTAGGTTTAATTACTCATATCATGTCATTAATCCAAATAATTATCCTGAGAACAATTTAGTTTATTCAAGTTTGTCTTATCAATTTGTATTATGCATAAATTTCTCATCTACAATAACATTTCCACATCAAATTACCAATTATGATAACTACTTAGTTTAAGTCTCTTAAAGTTATAGCAAAGTGTTAAGTGGCCATTTTTGTTTTTTAACCAACAAGCTTAAACTCTAATATGAAATTGAAGAACTCACACTTTACGCAATCCAAATTAATTATTTAAATTTCACGTTGCATTAATTATTACAACCTTATGTTGATTAAGACTTCATGATTACTTAGAAGTACATATTAATCCTTATTGGAAGTGTCACTACTTATAAATTCATTTAATTGAAATCATTATTCAACAAATGATAGATCACTAAGACATTAAAATTCTCATCCTCTTATTTATTGAAGCATATGGGTTTATAGTCAATAGTAAGTTGTTTTTACCTTTAATATTCTAAACTAGTGATATGCCATAATAAATGGGATTACCAAAAATGGGAACTAACAAAATCTTAGATCCACTTTAGCCAACATATTCTCAATTGGATCTCTTGAGTGCTATTATAAAGGATTTGATAAATTACTCTTGTGCTTGTGCCATCTATACTTATATCCTCGTTCTCTATTAATTGATTTACATGCTCATGTTTCATAGCAATGTTGCTAGAGTTTCCATCATCCTATTTATTATAAGCTTGAGATATATATTGGTTGTCTTAAAAGACAAAAACTATTTTGATCACACAAACACATTGGATACAAATGCATGGCTTGCAATTCATCCCATAAACATCTCAACTGGTTATAATAGGCTAAGGCAGAATGATTACCTTGCCTTAAGTTCGAAATCTCGTGTTGAATTTGGAAAATCAATGGACCATTAGCTTGTCCATACTGATCATTAAATTCTTTCCACAAATCTTTAGCCAATTGTACATAAAGATAAGTTTGAGACATCTTAGTAATCTTAGAGTTTAAAAGCCAGCAATGAACCATGTAATCACAAAATGTCCATTTAACAAAATCAGTAGAATTTTCTTCAGGCTTAACAACTGATCCATTAAGAAAACCTAATTTGAGTTTAGCTTCCAAGCCATTCTAATAGACCTACTCTAGGTTAGGAAATTCAAGCCATTAAAGATAATATTTCCTAAGAGCATTCTCGGATTATTTGAACTAGAAAGATATAACAGATCAGTTATCATCGCATCTGCAATATTCTAAATCACGAAAGGAAAATTTGCACAGCAATCAAAGAGAAATCTAAGACAATTAACCTACAAAGAACAAAAGCATTAACCAAGCTCGGATACCATGTGAAAGCTTCAATTAAGTAGTGGAGAAGAATGCTTAAACGAAACACAAAGAAGGAGCTCAATCAAGCTTGAAGAGAAGCAAAAGCAAATGAAAGAATGTGTATTCCATCGAGTAAAACTTTGCAAAGATCAGTAATTCTATTTATAGTATAGAATAACTAACTAGCCATGTATAACAAACTATTTCTGATCTAGCTCAGCATCAACAATAAATAAAACTACTTTATATTACTTCATAAATCTCAATACCTAACAAGAGGAACTTGTTTTTATATTTGAATGTTCTTGTCAACTTCTAGTGTTTTTTCATAAACCTATATTATTAGCCATATAACCAAAATTGAATGTAATTATTTATAAATAAATGCATACTTTTGATAACTCTTTAAAGAAATAGGTTAAAGACTATAATGCTTTTTATTTAACTTTTTATTTTAAGTTTAAAATTTATCTTATTTAAGACTAAAATTTTTTTTTTTAATAATGACTTTTTTTAATTTTGATTTTAATTCTAAAAAAAATGCATGTATGGGTCATAGATCTGGATCTATGAACCTAGTGGATTATGACCCGTTTTGGACTCGTGTAGAATTTCAGTCCAAAATTAAATCCACAAATTGATAAATTTGAATTAAGATGAGGATAGCTGCCGACTTGTGCAAAGATTGAAAGAAGTGTCAAGAGTTAGGCAACTTTTGAAGAAAAGTCCTCATCATTGGATTATGAATATGTATAAAACATTCATAAGTTAATAAAAAACAAAGCGACCGACTTCATTTAAATGAAAGGATTAAGTCTTTTCTTTGCTGAGCACTTGACTTGAATGTTCATATGGACATTAAAGTCTACACGTTGTTGGAATAACCTTAACCTAAAAATTGTACAAAAGGAAAGTGTACACTTTAGCTCACTATTCAAATTTGAAACAACTCATGATCAATGATGAGTTTTCAAATATGCCTAAAATTTAATCAAACCCTTACTTAGAAATTCTAATGCAAGTTTATAGTTAATAGCCTATATAACTATAAATGCAAGTGTTTATTGTGCACATCACAGACATGTAGCATGTATCCATGCACTTTACATGATATGAATCGGTGAGGGATTAGTGTTGTATAGAATGAAGAAAAAGGAATGATTTTGAAAGGGATTAGAGAGGCGAAAAAAGCAATCTTAGCAAGTTAAACGTTAGTGACAGATTATGAAAATGGAGTGTTAAGTTCTAAAAACTGGAAAAAAAAAAAAATACCCTACACTTCACTAGTTAAGGGATGGGTTCATTCGCTTAGTTGGTGGAATTCTTACTATGATATCCCCAAGAGCGGATTTGATAACAGTCAAACCAATTACGTCTACACCCTCCCCCTCACCCACCATACACATATTTATAGCGAACAATCAACTATTGCCACCATTAGATCTTATACATCATTAATTAAGGTTTAATATCTCCCCAGTTGATTAAACAAGGACAAGTGAAGTCTAGTATAAATAAAGGAACCTAATTGACATAAGTCTGCTATGGAAAGCTAGAAATGTCTAAGACAATTTTAACAAACCTAATTCCAAGCCAACCAATCCAAAGCCCTCTGATTCATCCAAATTAAGTCTAATTTCTCAAATCATGTCATTAATCCAAAATTATTAGTCTAAACATAACTTAGTTAATTCAAGTTTGTCTTATGAATTTGTATTATGAAAAAATTCCTCATCTACGTTAACATTTCCTTTTCCATGTCAGATTACCAGTTATTATAACTATTTAGTATAAGTCTCTTAAAGTTATAATAGGGTGTTAAGTGGCCATTTTTGTTTTTTTAACCCACAAGCATAATCAGTAATATATTTAATTGAAGAAATCACACTTTACATAATCAAAATTAATTATATAAATTTTATGTTGTGGTAATTATTATAACCTTTGTTCATTGGGACTTTATGATTATTTAGAAGAGTACCACGTATTAACCCTTATTGGAAGTGCCACTACTTATGTAATCATCTAAGTGAAATCAATTTGATTGACAGTCAAATATTCAACAAGTAATAGATCCACTAAGACATTAAAATATCTCATCCTCTTATTCATCAAAGCATGCGAGTTTATGGTCTATAGTAAGTTGGTTTTACTTTTAATATTCTAAACTAGTGATATGCCAGAATAAATGGGATTATCACAACTAGAAACTAACAAAATCTTAGACCCACTTCAACCAACGTATTCGTAACGCCCTAAAACTCCACCCACTGAGGTATTGTCCGCTTTAATCACACGTTGCGCTATTTTATCCTTTAGTGCCAGTACTTCCTAGGAGGTTACCCATCCTAGGATTGTTTTGTCTAAAAAGCGCTTAACTTTGGAGTTTCAATAAACTCGAAGCCATTATACCAAAAGGTACCTCTATGGTTAAAGCTTTATCATCTATATTTGATGGGTATTACGTACTCCCCTACTTATAGACTTGAATTTTTCAGTTTCGTTGCACAAGTTTATAACCACACCAAGCA
Source organism: Combretum micranthum (assembly GCA_024138025.1). Taxonomy (NCBI): domain Eukaryota; kingdom Viridiplantae; phylum Streptophyta; class Magnoliopsida; order Myrtales; family Combretaceae; genus Combretum; species Combretum micranthum. The sequence continues at coordinate 134,841 of JAMXBD010002982.1, forward strand.
GGGAGAACACTCCTCTACTTCCAACTGATGAATTGCTTTGATACCACCCGTAATACCCCGAAAATCCATCCATAGAGGTATTATCCGCTCTGGCCACACACACACGGTTTTATCGTTTGGTACCTGTGCTTCCAAGAGGTTACTCATCTTGGGATTACTCTGCTCAAAGCATGTTTAACTTTGAAGTTTCGATGAACTCTAAGCCATTACATCAAAATGTGCCTTATGATTAGAGTTTCACTATCTATATTTGATGGGTATTACATATTCTCAATTGGATCTCTTAACAATGCTATTATAAAGGATTCGGTAAATTACTCTTGAGCTTGTGTGGTCTATACTTATAACCTCATGTGTGGTCTATACTTATAACCTCATTCTCTATTAATTGATTTACATGCTTATGTTTCATAGGAATATTCCTATAGTTTCCATTATCTTAATTATTATGTTTCCATTTGGATTGACTAATTTTTATCTGTATCAGATCCGCACCTGTCACTTATTTATATCATATCTGTATTATATCTATTTGGTTTGTTTATAAGTAGAATTATCAATTATTCATCAATATCTATTTCTTCATAATATTTATTTGAAAACGATAAAAATATAATACTAAAATAATCAGAATACGATAAAACAAATAGAACAAACTTGAGATGTAGCAGATTGACAGTCTTAAAAGAAGGCAATTATTGTCCCTTTTTTTTTTTTTTTTTTTTTTTGGTGAAAAGCAATTATTGTCCTTTATTGTGGCTATAACTCAACTTCTAATAGTAAGCTTTTCAACATTTTCCTTCTTTTCCAACTTGTTAGTTGAATAGCCTTCTAATAAGACGGAAAAACTTTATGGAATAATCAAAGATTTACAGTACTTTTAAAAATAACCAAGCACTCTAATTATTACTTTCCAATGACTTATAAGATGATATATCAATGTGTATACATCAAACATAGTATCAGGTATAACACAATGTTTGTATGCATCAAATTTTCAATTATAGTAATATATTTTAATAGTGCTTCCACTCTTTTATGATTCTCTACCATTTATACGATTCAAAAGGAATACCAAACTCCTTGAAGCCTAATTAAAACTTAAATCTTGTTAATTATATATTTACAAACATATTATGTTTATCACTACTACCAAAAAAAAAAAAGAACATATAATTATATCGGTTAAAACGGAGTTTGTGAAGCATACCAATATCAAACGCCAAAAAGGGGCAGAATTATTGTGAAGCTTCTCCACTTCATATATAAAAGTTGAAATGGGTAGTAATGATTATGAAATTGACCAAAAGAGACTGGTGCTCGAAGAAATATTATTTAAACTTAAATGATGTTTACATTATATGTGCTTATATGTTAATATAAACGTTTAAAGTGAAGTATAGTGGTGCACTTAACTTACAATAATGACATGAAGAACTTCACATGCGGTGCCCTCAAATTCACTAATGTTAAGCACAATAATTACCTATTAAGACTTTTATAATTCCTTAGTATGTTATCTTTCAATAAAATTAAGCAGTTTGAATTTATCATCTCCAACAATTAATTAATACGTATACATATATAGTAATTGGTTAAAAAATAAAAATGATAATTTATCGTTGACCCTAATAAAGCGATATCATAAAACTAATTTTGTGATGGTGAATAAAATTAAGGTATTTCGTTGTAATAGGTTTGTTGGTGAAATTAATAATTTAATGGCAGCAAAGATAGTGCCCTCGTTTTTAAGAAATGTGGGTGAAAGAGGGGATGGACCTCATGGGAAGGCTTGACTTTTAGTCTTATTGGGCTCTCTTTATATTATCTTTAGTTAGTTCGTCTATTAGCTGTTTTGGGTCCATAAGTTATAACTAGAGCTTGGTACGGGCTAAATCCAACCCGATCGGCCGGCTATGGGTTCAGTCAGGAGTGGCCAGAAACCAGAACAAACTATGGCTGAGCTAGGCCGATTTTGGGCCCCCAGGGGTTTACAAGCTAGGTAAGAACTTGGGTTTTTTTTTTTTTTTTTTTCCTAAGAAAAGATAAAATTTAAAAAGATAAAGTAATTTTTTTAAAGATTAAATTAAAAATCAATAAAATATAAAATAAAGGTAAAATAAAAAAGTAAATAATAAACTCAAATCTAATTGAACAAATTTTTAACTTGAATAAAATTTGATGTAGACACAATAGTTTTTATTACATTTATGAAAGAATTGTTTAAGATGTATATTTACTTAGGATAAAAAATATATATATTTTAATAAGAAATTACAAAAGTACCAACAGAGTGAAAGTAATCTAAAAAATAGCTAAGTTAAATTGTAGACGAGTTCAATAAAAAACTCACAGCTCCTTCTTCGACAATTACACTACTCTGTGTTCACCCCTCCCTCTTATCTCGATCTGTCACATAATCAATCGGCCCTTCTTTAATGCCAATTTTACAAAGGAAAATGAATCTTGCTTTTATAGTCTTAATGGAGATTTAATTCTAACATACTTATTTGCAGGACCTCAATTCTAGAATAATTTTCTGAATCCTCACTCAGCACCATGAGCATGGATGTGCGAAATGCATTTCAAGTGGTGTTACATACTGTTACGCCAAAAAAAGCACCCAAGAGAGTAAAGCATCCTATTTATTTTAAAAATACTAGCAAACCGCACACCCACAATGCATGTGCTAAAATAAATACAAATAATTAAAATATAAAATAAAATCAATCAATTATAATTTATAATCAATCAATTATCAAAAGTGTTTATAAACTAAAATTATTTATCAACATCATTTAATTTTCTATCTAGATCAAATCCAATGTCCAAGTGAATTTAAAGCCAAAAATAATGTGCAAGTGAATTTCAATTTGATGAATATAAATATAAAATATTTTATAGACACAATAAATGCACAAAATATAATTGATAACAATGCCAAAAACCTTATTACCTTTTATATCATAACCAAACCTTATTACCTTTTATATCATAGCTAATAAATTTTGGCAAAAAGAAAAAAAACTAATTGACACCAAAACATCTTAGACCATTAGATACCTTTTACAACTGTTAGTATTATAATGGGTACAGTATTTGCTTCTTTTATAAGAAGGAAGAATGTTTTAACAAATTTAAAAATTTTATACATTATCCCAACCTATCATAATGTTGGAGGAAAAAGGAAAAAACATAAAAACCCACTATATAAAATCATAATTAATTAATTACAAAAAGAAAAGAAAAAAGAATTAAAACATAGTGGTTCACACTTTTTTTGCTATTGATTTTTATTAAAAGATGTACAATAATTTTAAAAATGGAAAACTAAATGGTCTCCATTTATTTGCATAATTTAGAGCGCAATTATAAGTATAATGATCAAATAGGTAATGACTTTCAAAAGAAAGTAGCTCCTTTTTAAAAAAATCAAAAAACATATCACTAACATCTGTAAACATATAAATCACACATGTTAAACATCTAAATCACACATGACAAATCTTAAAACCCTTAGTAGCTCCTTAGAAATGTAATCAATTAGGAGGAAAAAAAAAAAAAGGACTTGACAACACAACATAAAGCCAAAAAATACCATAAATTGAATTAATAGCAAAAAATATTCTACTAAATCGAACCAATTATGTTCAAAACTTGAATTCCCTAGTTTTTATTTTTAATCGAAGGAATCCACCTCAAAAAGAGAAAGAACAAACTTAAGTTTGTTTTATGTAATATGAAACAACCCAGCCCTTAAGGTACTTAGGGTGTGGTTGTTTCACAGGAGTTGCTAATCAAGTTTTAGTTGTGAAATCGTAATTAGGTTCTTTGATAAGACAATAACGAATCGAAAGACAATTTATCAACAATTTAGAAACCATTACACCAACTTGTAGAAAAGTACTTTAAGAAAGAGTGAAAAAAAATTTAAGTTGAAAATAGTTTAAAATAGCAGTCAAAAGAGGAGCTAGGCTCAAGCCGGTAACAAAGTTTGGCACTTGGCCTACAATAGTTAAATAGTTAAGTGCTTATAGTCATTCATTGAGGATAACAACAGACATTTAAATAGAATTTAGCAAGTTCCATTTAATCCTCTAATTGTTAGCCTCACTCTCTAAACTTGCTTGTCTTGAAACCCATAAAATCATAGTGGAGGTCCACATATGAACTCTCATCAATACCTGAAATAGTAAAACATGAGCGGTGAAGCCAATATACAGTAATCAAACATATATACACATGTGATGCACGCCTAAGCTAATGCAACAAGTACAAATTAAAATTGATTAAGTTTTAGGTCAACAAACAAGTATTCCCAGCATCCCAGAAATACAAACATATACAAGAGTACTCATGACTCCCACTAAACAAAAGAAGTAGGGTTCCCTCAGCAGATCACGCATTGAAGAGGGGAGTTTGACAAGTCTCCAAAACTTAACACAAAAAAAAAATAATAAAGAAAGAGTCTCGTTTGCATTGTCTCCTCACAAGCTACCACCAACAAATATAGTGCATTGCAATGCTTTATACAGGGTCTTAAATGCCATATAACTTGTCAAAACTTCATACATGCTCCTAGTTAGCTACCCAATCTTAACAATTTCCCTATCGACTACCCATCGAGCCCAATCATGCATTTGTGGGGGCCTAAACGTCTATACTACCGCATTATCCTAAAGTTACGATCAGATTCATAACCTAATTCAAGGGTCACTCCTGAAGTAAGCAATTAAGCAGCAACCAATACTCAATAAAGCCAAGTTTAAATTTTTAATCCGACTATTAACACTACCTAGCAAGTAATACACAATTACTGCATACCTATCAATCGATTTGAGCTTTCAAATCCTTTTATGTGCTTCATATCCAATAACTACTCATGACTGAAATTGTAATCAATTCATGATTAATTATCTTTAATCCTTTTATATTGTTTGTTATATTTGGGTCTCCATAACCTAACCATTTTACTTAAGATCATGTTTAGAGGGTTATTTAAGTTTAAGGAAGAGGTTGGATTAAGTTTTGTTCAATTTGGACAAGGATCGAAAAAGGAAATAAAGGTTCGAAAAGAACAAGATTGGTACATAGGAGGGTGTATCACCTCGTGTTCAAGTACACGATTGAATAGGTCCATCATGTTCCGAGCCTGTTCTCCCTTGTTTGTGGGGGTGGGTAAGAGGGAAGCACAGGGGAAACATGGCTACATGCATCTCTCCATGCTTTTCTATGCTTTAAGTCCTTCTTTAAAAAAAAAAAAAAGAAACAGAGAGAAGCACGAGCAAGTGCGCAACATCATGTTCATGTCGTGGTTTTCTGGAACATACGACTCCTTGGGTTTTTAAGGCTCAAAGAGAAGCACGGTTAGAAAATGACTTCATGTTCATCCCGTGTTTTTCTGGATTTGTGAATTCTTGGCTTAAACTTAATGTTTTTGTAAACAAAAAATATTTTAAGACAACCTTTGGTGATCTTAAAGGTATTATACGACTATAATCAAGCCTAGTCTCATTTATTTTCATCATTCATTGTGAAAACATGACTTATTGAGATTGAAAGCTTAAAACATGTAGTTTTGACAGCAACTACAGTAAGCCCCGGAAAATTTCAGGAAATAATTCTAAGATGAACTTCGAAAATAAACCCTAAAAATCACTTCAAATTAAAACCGAATTTCAACTAGTCCCAAAAAGACGAGCGAATCCAGAAATTTCTTAATCATGAGAAAATGGAAATCCTTAAAAATAAAATAAGAACACAGTGGTCTTCAAATTCAAAACCACGACGTACAAAAATTTTCATATTTAACTCTGACTTATAAAATCGAGTAATAGAGATTCCAAAAAAAAAAAACCAATTACTAAAAAGTGAATAATGATTAACTTTCGGAAATGAAACCCAATTCAAAAAAATTCTGGAAACGTTAAAAGATATTAAATACTTATGAAAATAAAATTTAAGATAAATTTCTCAAATCAAATATGTTGTATAAACATAAAATACCAGTTTCCAAATTGGCAAGGATCTAACCCGGAAACCCGCGCCCCTAACCCTAGAGGCCGAGATGTAGTTTAAATATGTAGAATAACTCATCGTAATATGAGTTTGTTTAAAAATATCATATTGGTAAATTTTTGGCCTATTTCGAACCCGTTCGGATACAGACTTCGAAAAGCGTGTCCCGGGCTCGAGATATCAAAAATATACCAAAGTACCGTTAGACTCGTAATTTCATAAGATTTAAATATATCAGTTATAATTTTTCGGGTTATAAAAGTTACAGTTATAACCTTTTTATCGTATTTCATTATTACCGATAATTAGGGGGTCTTTCAGTACGATCTACCACTATTCATTTCATAATTGTATTTTTATTTTTATTTTTATTTTTGTTCTTGTAATATATACCCTAGCTTCGTAGTAATCGAATAAACTTCGAAAACCGGAGAACGAAACCCTATATCAGTCTAGTTCAAGCTTAGTGAGAGGAGCTTAGGAACCCTAGATCCGGCTTTCTTTCGATTTCATAATAAAAGAAGTTTTATAAAATGAATGAATATGAATTATCATTCTAAAGTATATTTTAGACCTTTGAAAGTTTTAAATTCGGGAATTTTTCAATTCCGGGCCTTCCCGAGCCCAATTACGGAAAAGCGTGCCACGACACCACGAACTCAGAAAAATGTTCCGAAATATTTATTGGAACCGTAATTTTATAAGGATTCCAAAAATATCAATTTTATAATTTTCCGGGCTATAAAAATTACAGTTATAGCCTTTTCTCGTGTTTTCGCTACAACCGGTAAAGTAGATGTCTTGTCTACTATTCACAAGTACAACCTACACTACACACTACCCATACCCTATTCTTACATCCTTACAACTATCAATTATATTTTCTTTTCCAAGAAATTTTTGTCTCCTATTAAATTAACACTTTTATTATATTTATTACACAATTTCAAATTTATCAAATTTCAAACACACACACACACACACAACCCTACATGGCCGGCGCCATTCCCCCTCCCTACATGCCCAATTTGATTTAATTTACCTCTTTTATTACTTCAAACAAACCCTAAATTCACTAATATAAATATCCTTAACTTTCTCTCTCCTTCATTTCATTCTTCATTTTCCAAAAATCACAAAACACTCTCTTCTCCTTCCCTCCTATTGCCGTGACTCTCCTCTCTCTCACACTCACACACACAAGCTCAAATCCTCTTCTTTTCTACCTCTAAACTCTATTGGTATGTTGATTTCAAGCTTTATTCCTCCCAAATCTTGTAATGGCAAAGCTATTCTTGTGTGTTTTTCCATTTAATCCCAATGATCAAATGCTAGGGACATGAAAACACTTGTACAAGAATAACAAGCCATCACAAGAAGTGGATCTAGAGTTTAAATGAGTTTTTGTGAAGATAATGTTGTGTTCATGCATGTAAAGTAGAGATTATGCATAGATATTCATGTTCATGCCATGAAACTCATGATTCATGCATTATATTTGATAGATCTAGTGTTTAAATATTCATATCTTCATCTACATTTATGTTCATGTGGATATCTTGAGCTTTCATGCACTAAAGATCATAAAGGCTTAGTCTTGCATGTATATAGATGTTAGATGGTAGATCTTCATGTATAGGAAGTAAGAAACTTGAAAAAGAAAAGATTTTTACTAGGAATGTTTTATGGAAATTCGGATGATTTTTGAAACCCATTTTAAAAACCCTTGAAACCACTTTAAAACTCATATTTTGCACAAGAAATGGAGGGTATGTAATAGATGCCCTTAAGGAATGATTTTTATGAGTTTAGATGAGTTTAGGCATAAGAAAAATGTAAACAAGTAGTGGAGTTAGAATGAAAAATATTGATATATGGGTTGATAGTTAAATTCGTAATTTAGAGTCATGCTTACATGAACACCTAGTATTTAAGTTTAAATTGGATGTTTTATGAGTCAAATGGAGTCCTTAGATAATAAATATAATGAAGCTTCAATTTTTGATGCATTAAACAAGTTTTCTCATAAAGAAAATACAAGAAAATGAAATTTACAAAATTCGGATTTTTGTGAGTAGCTTATTTAAAAACATATTTGTTCAATGAAAAATGTGGATTTTTATGCATAAATGAAGGTCATGACTAATATGGATGTTGGGAACTCATTTTTAATTAGGTGATAAGTAAATTCTAAGGTAAAAATCATAAAAACATTAGGGGATGTAAGGTTGGTAATAATAACTTTTTTTCATAAGAGGCCATTAAGGAATTTCTTGATAACTAGGAATCCATAAGAGTCCATCATCAAAGATCATCAAAACCATGCATATATGGAGTTCGTTACATGATATTCATGTTAGGAATTCATTCATATACCATTTATGCATGAATCATCAACTAGGAACATTTCTCATCAAAAGCAAAACAAATTTTCGGAATTGGAGGATTTACGGAACAGATCTGATCCTACTGTTCCGTGACCTTAATGTTTTCAAAACTTGAAAATACTAGAAATAGATAGATCTTTCGAAGTAGATAGAATCGATATATAATTTGCGAGATTCCGAGTTAAAATGACCAAGTTATGGCCGTTTTAAGTTGGAATTTCCGTTTAGGACGCGAATTACGAATTTGATAATTCGTATGAAGTCGTTGGATTAGTTTGAGTTGAAATACTTATTAGAGTATTTCTTCCTTTTTAGGAGATCCCGAAATCGACGATTCCCTACCACCGGATTACTATTACTAGAAGACCGGTGATCCAATGGCCGAGTGAGTTTTCTCATTGTTTCGTTACCTGGATTGTGCTTGTAGTTAGTTGCATTAGAATTATAGGAACAAGATAAAAATCAATATGAATGGGGATGGATATATGATGAGATTATGATGAATGTATTCTAAAGAATACTAAAGCATATCGAAACCACGATTTGATTGGATAACTGCACTATTCATATTATTTCTGTTATGTGTATGATATTGGCTGGTCACACTAAAGAATGTATAAATATTTTGACCTAAGCAAAAAGTAAATTGATCATGCATTGCATCGGACATATTGCATTTGGTAGCGTGCTACTCCTACGCAGGTCGATCGGTATGGTCCGAGGACTCGTTTGGACAATGAGACCCGAGATCAGAGCTCATTCATAGGAAACTAAGGCGCATCGGGGATGCATTCCATGTGTGAGCCTAGCCGAGGCGAGTGCTATGAGCCGAGGGCTTGGGGACTAGCAGCAGTCGTGTAGACTTCAATACCATCCCTAACCCAAGATACGGAGGGTGTAAATCCGTTCTATGTGTGGATTCCGGATACCCATACATAATTGTTTGCTCATGTGTTTGCTCATGCATAGCATATGGTTGATTATAACTTGCTTGTTATGGTACGAAATTAAGGGAAATTCTCACTAAGCTAGCGTAGCTTATACCCTTATAGTTGTTTAAATGAACAGGTTATCTCAAGAATGCAAAGTGAGGACTGAATTGATTGGAGCCGGGAATGACTCCGGGATTTTGGCAAAGAATGCGAATGTTGAAGTTATCAGCTAGTTTATGATTTGTTTTGTAATAGTTATGTAGGGAAGTCTGTGGATGAATGTAATCGAAGTTGAATGATTGTATTTTGAAGTATAGTGATTTGTATCTGAAGTATAGTAAATTGTATTTCCTTTACATTGTTACTCAATTGTATCAACATAAAATATATCATTCTGATGTGTCTCCTTTGTGTGTTAGACGCCTTGTACATAGTATGGAAGCCTTCGCGTGACTGAGGTGGTCATTCTTAGGCTTTAATATTGTGTACGGCGGACTGCTACGTTTAGGGTACCCTTCGGGGCGTGACAACCACCAAAAATATCATGTTTTCTCTGAATTTTCCAAAACATTTCATATACATCCTTTCATGTAACATCTTCTAACATTAATAACATCAACTTCTTATTCATTATATGATCTTGTCCATAGTTTTAAACATATAACAACATTTATTTCTTCTTAAGGCTAATCTCCAACAAGACTTCAACGTGAAACAGGTTTAGCCTACACTCTTGCATCACCAGATTATCTTATCTCCTTATTATCACATCTTTATATCATGAAGAGTTAAGTTTAAGTCTTACCTTGTTGTTGTTGCAATTGCAACAGGGATTATAAAGCTCAAAACACCTCCCAAAGTGACTTCCTTGCTACCTTCATTTCATATAAGCATCCCCATGTCAGAAACTACATCTAAAACATTATAAACTTTGCATTTGATACTTGAAATCCTCACACTTATCTTATTACAAATTTTCCTAAGTTTCTTGATCTTCTCCTTCTCCTAGTTCACCTCCATTGTCCATGTTTCCCATCATGAAATAGATAATCTTAGCTAATTAGTATTGATCCTTTTTTAATCTTACTTAGTTAGCATTAAGTGGAGGCTAAGGTATAGGGTTTCTCACCTTAGGGCCATAGTAGGTTTCCTAAAGAAGTAATAGCAGAAAATAAGGAGCATTTATATGGGGCTAAGGTCTAAGGTTTGTAGGGCTCCTTTTTAGAGTGCCACTTAGCACGAACTCAACCATCCATCTCTATTAGGCTTTTAATTGGAAGATTTTTCTAACATAGAACCATTAATCGAACTAACTTTAAATTTCATTTTAGCGAACCAACTAATTAATTTTGTCCATTCCTTTGGTCTACATTCATAATTTTTTTTTCAAGCTATTATATTTAATTTTTAAATTTTTATGAGTAGTATTTAGATCATTTCATTATAAAATAACAATATTTTTGAGAAATAAATATAGATGCAATGTTCATGATGAAATTATTCCCATTATAGTCTCTATTTATCTCTTTGTTGGACTTGGCATGACTCTCAGCTCACCGCTAAGAATGATGTAACATGATGAAATGAGCTATAATAAAAGGCAAATATAAATTAATGGAAAAAACAATTTCAATAAGTGATGACAGAAGTATACCCTATCGCATTCATATAATATTGTTTGTATATTGAAATAAAAAACATAAATTATGCATCTGCAAAGATAAAGAAACTTTGTAAGGTAATGGTAATTGGAAGGAAAATAACAAAAGGATCCATTTGAAAAAAAAATAGGAAAAGAAAAAATTTGCATCAACTACAAATTCATTTTAGGTGATAGATGCATGTGTTGTTGACAATGGTTTGCACTATATGAAAATGTGTAGAATTTATTTTTAGTATTTGCTAATCCAAACAAAAGAGACCTTATGCATGAAGGAAAAGTTTAATAAAGGATTGCTTTTTAATTGGCCATAGAAGTGCACATGTAGTTCACTATAGATAAGAAACTATTTCGTAAATGTTTCAAATATATTGCAATTTATTCTAAGATCAACTTATTCCTCTCTTTTGTTTTTATTTTTAATATACCCTTTTTTTTTTTAGTTTGTCCATTGTATACGGTAGTTACTCGTGAAATTGGAGAGAGTGGTTTTTATTTTAAAAAGTAAAATAAATTTAAATAAAAAAGCCTAAAAACACCAAAGTAGATGGTTTGGCTTTAATAAATTGCATATGGTAGTTATTCATAAAATTGAAGGGAGTGGTTTTGATTTTAAAAATTAAAATAAATTTAAATAAAAAAGCCTAAAGACACCAAAATAGGTGCCTTGACTTTAATAATATAGCTAGATATAGATAAATGGGCAGAAGCAATTGCATGTTGAATAGGAGATAAGAGAGAGGGAGAGAATTCGATTTTAGAGAAGGGACAATGGTTTTTTCTCTTTTTTTTTAATTGGACTTGTCATCTCAACATAAAGGTTTAATATAATTGTTTTGAACTTCACTCTTTAATACAATCTAAACTCATTTCTTCAATATACAAGTTGAACTTACCTATTTTTTAAGTTATTTTCGATCTAGTAGTATTTTCATAATTTTTCTTTATTAAAATATAATTTTTTTCTCTTATCCTATTTACTTATGCACAAGCACATCCACTTGTAGTTGTAGAGTTAATAATGTGACACTACCATATACTCAAAATACAACCAAGTCTCAAGTCTCATATTGTTGAGAAATAATATTATACTTTTGTTATAAGTTTATATATATCCTACCATACATACTTTTAAACATATTATTATTATTATTTATGTTGTTAATAGTTATAATATATTAAATATTATTAATAATAATAAATTTTTACTATTCATATAAAGATAATTTAAATATTTATTTCCTTTTTACATTTTTTTTCCTTCCAATTTTCTTCTCTCATTTTTTGTGCCCTTTTTTCCTCCTTTAAAAACGAAAAAAATCATGACCACCTGGAGGATTCACTGGTCAAGACCCCCGACCTGGTTTTGACCTGACCACCTGTCAGATCACTGTCCGGATCTTGACCGTATGTGCGGGTCATGGCAATGGTTCTGACGCGATGATGTAAAAGTTGGACCCGTTCACATGCTGAATCCTACTTGTTCTGAGGTTTAGGTATAACAATTGATTTTAATTCATGTATAGACAAAAAATAGTAAAGGAAAAAGTAGCGGAAAAATTAAAACCCTAAGCTTAAAATCCAAACCGATAGACGTGTACTTAATTAGGGTCCGCAACTCAAGTATAGAGTTTACATTATTCGTTTGAATGTAATAAATGTGGTACATATATATAAACCTCCACTCCTTTTACGGTGCAGTACATTAATATTGGCTTGTAGACATAAAACAAAAGTAGTAAACTTTAAATACCAACTTAAAAAAAAAAAAAAAGAAAGAAAGGAAAATGCAAGCATCACGGGTCCATATATTTAAGCTCGTTTTATGGACTCACCAGCAATGTCAAGCCTACTTATGAGCTCATAGGTATATCTATAGGCCCTAGCTACATCTAGTGGGCATAGGCAGCCTAAGTGTGTGTATATATATGATGCATTATATAGAAGGCTCAATTAATTGTAGGATAAAATATAAATGTATCCTTTTATATTTGTTCCATGTGCAGTTTGCCTCTTTATCTTTGAAATTATGTTTTTAGATCCCTAAATCTTTCAAAAGATGCATTTAGACCATTAAAGAAGTAAAAGTACACATCTTTAATGATTAGGTATACTTGCAATTTATCTTTAATTATATTAAAATTTTGGGTTAAGTCCAATAACTACTTGAATTTGATTTGTTAGATTAAGTGACAAGGTTAAAGGAATTAGGTCCATGCATTTGTAATGGCTAAAGAAGATTTAGCACAATAGGCTTGAAGTTAGAATCGTTAGATTAGTCTATTCACTTTCAATATTTTTCAAAGAAGCTTATACTCTTAAAGAGACTTTCTATGGGCGTGAACTCAAGAAAGGCCCATGTAAAATTCCAATAATAAAAGGATTTTATCTTAGTCATCTATCGTTAGTGTAATTTGATGAATGTCGCTAA